>JAMYXO010001144.1:0-25000 GCA_033310375.1 Conus canariensis
GGTGAGAGAGAGAGAGAGAGAGAGAGAGAGAGAGAGAGAGAGAGAGAGAGAGAGAGAGAGAGGACGAACGAACGAACGAACGAATTTTATTGCTATTAAGCTGTACAGCTCCTTTAGCAAGGCGTCGCGATGTACACTGACAAAACGCGACACGATAATATCATTGACATGGAAACCACAGCAATGCATTTTTTTTAACATTACATGACAAAGTCGTGAACGACAAACTGCTCTGACATGTGTGCACGATCCGTTCAGCGGAGGACAGTCATCCCAGGTAGAACTGCACCAGGCCGAGGAGAGCGTGCAACCGCCGTAGAGCACGTGCTTTCGTCTCTGTGTGTTGTGTGTTGCTGGCACGTCTTCCTTTAGAGAGAGAGAAGAGAGAGAGAGAGAGAGAGAGAGAGAGAGAGAGAGAGAGAGAGAGAGAAGACGACGACGACGACGACGACGACGACGAAGACGATGAGAGATACTGGGTAACGGGGGCAGCGAAGAATGGATCTAAGGTGGTCAGTATAGATGACGATGATGCAGTGTCAGATAGAATGACGTGATAAGGTGGTCAGTATAGAATGACGTGATCTAAGGTGGTCAGTATAGAATGACGATGATCTAAGGTGGTCAGTATAGAATGACGAGTGATCTAAGGTGGTCAGTATAGAATGACAGTGATCGTAAGGTGGTCAGTATAGAATGACAGTGATGTAAGGTGGTCAGTATAGATGAAACGTGATCTAAGGTGGTCAGTATAGAATGACGTGATCTAAGGTGGTCAGTATAGAATGACGTGATCTAAGGTGGTCAGTATAGAATGACAGTGATGTAAGGTGGTCAGTATAGAATGACGTGATCTAAGGTGGTCAGTATAGAATGACAGTGATCTAAGGTGGTCAGTATAGAATGACGGTGATCTAAGGTGGTCAGTATAGAATGACAGTATCTAAGGTGGTCAGTAAGAAATGACAATGATGTAAGGTGGTCAGTATAGAATGACAGTGATCTAAGGTGGTCAGTATAGAATGACGAGTATCTAAGGTGGTCAGTATAGAATGAGTAGAATGATGTAAGGTGGTCAGTATAGAATGACGTGATCTAAGGTGGTCAGTATAGAATGACGGTGATCTAAGGTGGTCAGTATAGAATGACAGTGATCTAGGTGGTCAGTATAGAATGACAGTGATCTAAGGTGGTCAGTATAGAATGACGTGATGTAAGGTGGTCAGTATAGAATGACAGTGATGTAAGGTGGTCAGTATAGAATGACAGTGATGTAAGGTGGTCAGTATAGAATGACAGGTGAATGTAAGTGTGGTCAGTATAGAATGACGTGATCTAAGGTGGTCAGTATAGAATGACGGTGATCTAAGGTGGTCAGTATAGAATGACGTGATCTAAGGTGGTCAGTATAGAATGACGGTGATGTAATGGTGGGCAGTATAGAATGACGGTGATCTAAGGTGGTCAGTATAGAATGACGTGATCTAAGGTGGTCAGTATAGAATGACGGTGATCTAAGGTGGTCAGTATAGAATGACGGTGATGTAAGGTGGTCAGTATAGAATGACAGTGATGCTAAGGTGGTCAGTATAGAATGACAGTGATGTAAGGTGGTCAGTATAGAATGACAGTGATCTAAGGTGGTCAGTATAGAATGACAGTGATGTAAGGTGGTCAGTATAGAATGACAGTGATGTAAGGTGGTCAGTATAGAATGACGTGATGTAAGGTGGTCAGTATAGAATGACAGTGATGTAAGGTGGTCAGTATAGAATGACAGTGATGTAAGGTGGTCAGTATAGAATGACAGTGATGTAAGGTGGTCAGTATAGAATGACAGTGATGTAAGGTGGTCAGTATAGAATGACGTGATTAAGGTGGTCAGTATAGAATGACAGTGATGTAAGGTGGTCAGTATAGAATGACAGTGATGTAAGGTGGTCAGTATAGAATGACAGTGATGTAAGGTGGTCAGTATAGAATGACAGTGATGTAAGGTGGTCAGTATAGAATGACAGTGATTAAGGTGGTCAGTATAGAATGACAGTGATGTAAGGTGGTCAGTATAGAATGACGGTGATCTAAGGTGGTCAGTATAGAATGACGGTGATGTAAGGTGGTCAGTATAGAATGACAGTGATGTAAGGTGGTCAGTATAGAATGACGTGATCTAAGGTGGTCAGTATAGAATGACAGTGATGTAAGGTGGTCAGTATAGAATGACGGTGATTCAATGATGGTCAGTATAGAATGACGGTGATGTAAGGTGGTCCAGTATAGAATGACAGTGATGTAAGGTGGTCAGTATAGAATGACGTGATCTAAGATGGTCAGTAAGAATGACAGTGATGTAAGGTGGTCAGTATAGAATGACAGTGATGTAAGGTGGTCAGTATAGAATGACAGTGATGAAGGTGGTCAGTATAGAATGACAGTGATTAAGGTGGTCAGTATAGAATGACGTGATCTAAGGATGGTCAGTATAGAATGACAGTGATGTAAGGTGGTCAGTATAGAATGACGTGATCTAAGTGTCAGTATAGAATGACGTGATTAAGTGGTCATATAGAATGACATGATAAGGTGGTCAGTATAGAATGACGTGATAGTGTCAGTATAAATGACGTGATAGTGTCAGTATAGAATGACAGTGATCTAAGTGCAGTATAGAATGACGATTACAGTGTCAGTAAGAAGACAGTGATGTAAGGAGGCAGTAAGAAGACAGATCTAAGTGGTCAGTAGAATGACAGTGATCGTAAGGTCATATAAATCTTCTAGAGGTGCATATAGAAACGTGATCAAGTGTCATATAACATGCACGGTGAACACAACCACAGAGAACTAGTCGTTGCACATAGCACCTACAGTGTCATGAATTACATTTTTCCCGCTTTATGAAAGACAGCAACTGCTTATGTGCACACAGACACCAGCACGAACCACCACCACGAAACACACAAAACACACACCAAACACAAACACAAACGCATGTAACACACATAGACACATAAACACATAGCACACATAACATACCCACGACCACAGCACCACACACACCACACACACCACACACCAGCCACCACACAGCACGACACGACGCAGCACGCCGCACGACACACACACACACACACACACACAACGTATGCACACATGCATCTGAAAAGACACATGCGAGTGCAGAGACGAGCGCAAACACATATACCAACTCGTACACACGCAAACACAGAGAGAGAAGAGAAGAGAGAGAAAGAGAAAGAGAGTAGAGCAGAGAGAGATAGAGAGAGAAGAGAAACTCGAAACTCGAAACTCAAATTTTAATATGGTAATAGATAAGCGGAAGCTTTTTTACACATATGCCCATCAAAATGACAATAAACCAAAAAACAATTACGTCGATTTGACAAAATTAAACACACATTAAGAAAAACAACATTTTTTATTTTTTAATGAAAATAAGCAATCTCTTATAACGTATGCCCACACACACCCACACACACAACACACACACACACACACACACACACACACACAACACACACACAAAAACTGGACATACGTAAACATCACATAGGCATACATAAACATTTCATAAGTCAATCATGTCATATGGCTTATAGCCAGCCGACCACGGAGGCCAACTGAGGCTGCTACAACTTGTTTGTGTCAAAAGGAACGTCAAACTTGGGAGAATATACAGTTAAGTGAAACATAATTTACAACTGGTCTATGAGGTATTTGAAATACACTTTTTTAAAACGATGCTAAACTATTTTTCTGCTTTAAATGTGTAGGTATTTCATTCCATAATTTACTACCAGAGTAAATAAGGGATGACTTGAAAAGATCAGTTCGTGGTCGAGGGGTATAAAGGATATTTTTGCCTCGAATTTTGATTAATGGGAATTTGTCATGAAGATAAGGTGGCGCAAGATTATTAATAATTTTATACATAAAGACCGCTTTATTTAAGCAGCATTTTTGATCGAATGGTAGAATGTTAAGACCTTTATAATCACTAGCTTGTAGAGAAGATTTCAAGAGTATCAGCTTAATAGCGCGTCTGTACATGCTTTCTAGTGGTTTTAAGCAATTTTTGCTGGCTAAATCCCAGCATGTAGAGGCGTAGTTAATGTCTGGCTGTACATATGCATAGAAATATAACTTTCTAGTATGTTGATCGAGGAAATTCTTGATTCGGTTCAACAAGAATAATTTTTTGATAACCTTTTAGACAAATCAGAAATGTGATTAGACCATGACAGATTATTATCAACTGTAAGGCCTAATAATTTGTGTGATTTAACTTCTTCTAAGACTTTATCTTGTACACGTATTTTAAACAAATCAGCTTTCATATTTTGACGTTTTTGTCTGGTTGTAGTCATCATAAATTTAGACTTTTGAGGATGGAGGGCCATATGATTCAGATTAGTCCACTTTGCAAGTTTATTGAGATCATTCTGTAATTTGATACATACTGAGTCAGCATCTTTGTCTTTATTATGGATAGTAGTGTCATCGGCAAAAAGCTCACAGGGAGAAGATATATGTAAAGGAAGATCATTTATATAAACTGAGAATAAGATAGGCCCCAGGACTGACCCTTGGGGAACGCCATAATTTACTGGCATAAGAGAGGAAGTAGCGGAATTTTTAAAGACTACTTGTCGCCTACAGTTGAGAAATGAGGAAATGAGTTTAAGAGCTTCAGCGGATAAACCATACAATGTTAATTTTCTTAACAGTAGATTGTGATCTATAGTGTCAAATGCTTTAGCGAAGTCGACAAAAATTGTTCCTGTGAAGAAATCATTGTTTATGTTTAAATGCCATTGCTCAATTACATTAGTGAGCAAGGTGTGACAAGAATGATTTTCTCTAAATCCGCTTTGATTAGAATGTAATAAATTGTATTTCATGAAATGTTTGTGGATGTTACATTTGATGTGTTTTTCAAGGGGTTTGGATAGAATAGATAGGATAGAGATAGGTCTATAGTTTGAAGGATCAATGGGATCACCAGATTTTAAAAAAGGTAAAACTTTAGCATCTTTGAAGGATTGTGGATAACAACCTTTATCAATGGAAAGATTGTAAATATATGTAAGATGCTCTGATATAATCGGAGCAGCAATTTTCTAAATTTTACCATCTATATCATCTAAACCTCGAGAACTGGACTGATTTAATGAACACAATTCCTTATAAACATCATGTACACCAATAAACTCGATTTGAAGATTAGATTTATGTTTTTTGATACACAGTACGCTTTTAGCTCAAGTAGGTCATTGTCTTTTGAACAGTCAGCTTTGATCGTCTTTTCTGCAACAGTTGTGAAGTGATCATTTAAGAGTTCAGCAGACAATGTTCTCTCAGAAGGAGCACTAGATGACAAGGTTTTACCGGAGAGCTCATTAATAGCTTTCCAGATCGATTTTGAATCTTCTTTACGGGAAATAAGGTCACTGAAATATTTCTTTTTGGCGGCTCTTTTCATATCGGTTACCTTATTTCTTTGCTTTTTAAAATTATCATCTTTACCATTTGTTTGCAATAGAATATCTCGTAAATTAATGGCCTTATCGATTTTTTCATTATACCACGGTGGCTTACCCCTTGGTTTGACACGTTTAGTTACCGATGGCACGTGTTTGTTAAAGACAGAAATAAATATGTCATACCAAGCAGCCAGTGCTCCATCAGGGTCATTGTGCTGATACACCTCAGAAAAATTTGCGTTACACAAATCGGACAAGAAACTGTTAGTATCGAATTTTCTATAGCTTCGAAAAGATATACATTTGTGAACATTTCTGGGAATTTTAACCCCCTTTTTGGACCATGTTAGACAAATTGGAAAGTGATCACTGAGACCGTATAGAGGCACAGATGTTTCTATAATATTAAATGGGTTTGTTGCGTATATGTGGTCAATTAGTGTTTCGGAGGATAGATTTTTTCTTGTCGGTGTGTTAATTAGCTGTGTCAAATTCTGTAATTCATAAACCCGTTTCCATTTATCATGTGGTTTAAGTAGATCAATGTTAAAATCTCCTAAAACTATAATCTCAGACGAACGCATTGAGACATCTTCCATCATAAGGAGAGAGAGAGAGAGAGAGAGAGAGAGAGAGAGAGAGAAGAGAGAGAGAGAGAGAGAGAGAGAGAGAGAGAGAACAGTTTGAACATGCATGCATGTGGGCGTATATGCCAGCATGAGGTCATATGTGTCATGCTAGTATACGTTCGTAAGTGCATATGCGCGCGCTCGTGCCTCGTAATGGTTACACACACATGTAACACGTACATAACAAGAAAGTATTACAGCTGAGATATTTCCAGCGTTGCTGTTGCTATCACATGAATGAATACATTATCACCACATCATGTGTGTTGTATATTTGCTGCCTGACATCACAATTACTGTTGCTATCACATGAATGAATACATTATCACCACACCATGTGCGTTGTAGTTTGCTGCCTGACGTCACAATTGTTCTCGCAACACAAACTAGGCAGTCAGGAGTACGAGATAGAAAACTCACAACAGATGATAACGGAAAAAGAGGTGAAAAATTAGAAAAAAACATAAAACTCACTCACGACAGATGATAACGGAAAAAGAGATGAAAAATTAGAAGAAACATAAAACTCACTCACGACAGATGATAACGGAAAAAGAGATGAAAAATTAGAAGAAACATAAAACTCACTGACGACAGATGATAACGGAAAAAGAGATGAAAAATTAGAAGAAACATAAAACTCACTCACGACAGATGATAACGGAAAAAGAGATGAAAAATTAGAAGAAACATAAAACTCACTCACGACAGATGATAACGGAAAAAGAGATGAAAAATTAGAAGAAACATAAAACTCATTCACGACAGATGATAACGGAAAAAGAGATGAAAAATTAGAAGAAACATAAAACTCACTCACGACAGATGATAACGGAAAAAGAGATGAAAAATTAGAAGAAACATAAAACTCACTCACGACAGATGATAACGGAAAAAGAGATGAAAAATTAGAAAAAACATAAAACTCGAGGAAGATGAAAGGATGGAGGTGGAGGAGGAGAAATGGGGGGAATAGACGGCCGAAACAGAAAAAAAAAACAAAAAAACTACGACATCATGAACATGATTATCATCAGCAAGAAACTAGAAAGAGAAAGTGACTAGTTATCGGACGAACAAAAAACAACAACAACAACACCAAAACAACAACAACAAAGGTGAGAGATACAACATTCACATAAAATGCGGAGGGGAAGGGGGAGTAGGAGGGAAGGGGGATGGGGAAAGGGGAAACGTGCAGACGAAACTATTATGATGACGCCGTGGAAATGAATTCTACACACTGATCATCAGCACACACACCACAACCCCATCATCACTAGCACACACACCACAACCCCATCATCACCAGCACACACACCACAACCCCATCATCACCAGCACACACACACACACACACACACACACACACACACACACACACACACACACACACACACCACAACCCCATAATCACCAGCACAAACAAACAGCACAACCCCATCAACACCAGCACAAACACCTCAACCCCATCATCACCAGCACACACACCACAACCCCATCATCACCAGCACACACACCACAACCCCATCATCACCAGCACACACACTTCAACCCCATAATCACCAGCACACACACCACAACCCCATCACCAGCACACACACAACAAACAACCCCATCATCACCAACACACACACACCTCAACCCATCATCACCAGCACAAACACCTCAACCCCATCATCACCAGCACAAACAAACACCTCGACCCCATCATCACCAGCACAAACACCACAACCCCATCACCAGCACAAACACCTCAACCCCATCATCACCAGTTCTACCGCATCACCAATAATACAATTGTCATCTTCAACATCGTCGCCATAGCCACCACCATTACAAGTATCTATATCCATCCCCTCCACACGACTTAAGTGTCCCTGAACGCAGCGCCTTCAGGAAGCCCTCCTTGGTGTAGAAGTGGCGGCTCTTAGGCTTGCCGCCGCCCCCCCCCCCCCCCCCCCCCGCCGCCCCAGCTCCCCCCCCCCCCCCCCCCGCCTCTCCGTACCGCTGCACGGCGTTGGTGTAGTCCTCGCGGATGTTCTTGATGCCTTCCGAGTTCTCCAGCCCGAAGACCCCCGGGAAGTGGTCCTGGTTGGACTTGGACAGCTCGTCCCGGAAGACGAACTCCACCTGACCGAAGAGGTGGGGGTTGAGGGTTCAGGGGTCATGTATCGGGTCTGACCGGTGGGTGGGTCAAGGTTGTCTGGCCGAGTGGAGAGAGACATGGGTGTTCTGTGGGTGAGAGAACTATAAAATAGGCATTCTGGCTCACCCACCTCCGCCAGCTCCAACCGGCTGAAGCCGGTTTCGCTGTTGCTCCGCCGGCTTACCCAGAATGCCTATTTTATAGTTCTCTAATAGTAAACACTTTACAAACATACATAATGTGTAGGATTATCTGTTTTATAGTTCTCTGTCACTGGACCGTTAAGAAGTAAACAAACAAAACAATGGGGACTTGGTTAACCATGCCTTTATTCTTAGGAGGGCTATTTGTCAACCAAGTTGGGATTTCATTCTATTGTGAGGAATGACTGGCTATTGAAAGCTATCTGAAAAGGGGTGGGATGTGTGTTCACACAAGCGTAGAATCGTGGCACGTTGTTGAAGATTATTCTAAGCAGCCACCAAGTGCACTTATTCTCAAGAATTCTAGGATTCTAAAAATAGTACTGTTCACGCGTGAACGGTAGGTCTTCCAGACAAGCCAGCTCCGACAGATAGGATTCTAAAAATAGTACCGTTCACGCGTGAACGGTCTCAGCAATCGAGATATCACCCTCAGTTTACGGGAATAGGAAGGTGAGATTCTAATATGTTGTCTCAACCAATCTTCCCATTTTTGTCTTGAGTAATCTAGCAATTCTTGATGAACGGTTTGTGATTCAAGAAGTTCTATCTCTAATTCAGAAGAGATACTGTCTTGCAACATAACACAACACTTTCTAACTGAAAACACGACAGCACTGCACACCCGCAAATGACAAGACAGCTAGGTTCAGTTGCTAACAACACAAGTGCTGGGCGGAAATGTCGTCACTGTTACTAATCAGCTGATTCTATCTAGTCTTGTGATTGGGGGAAGGTAAGAAACATGTTTTGATATGTTTGGAAATTTAGCCGCCTAAATTTATACAATGACGTCTAACGCCTGTACTAAACGACGCCGTCTAAATTTATACAATGCTGCGTGGCGGCCCGACGCCCTTATGTGTAACTTGACACGAACCAGCAAACAGTGCGACGCTTCGACTCGGCAATTATGCAGTTGAGTAAGCCGGGGCCTAGAGTACTACATAAAGGCAGAAGGGAGTTGTCTCCCCGGAAAAGAATGTAACAATTAATTGTGAAAAAAAATCGTCATTAAGTCGTTCTAGGTTCTTATTCAAGTCGGCATCACGTTCTTATTCAAGTTCTTATTTAAGTTCTTAACAAGTCAACATCAAGTTTTTAACAAGTCATCATCAAGTTCTTATTCAAGTACTTATTCAAGTTCTTAACAAGTCGTCATCAAGTCGTCATTAAGTTCTTATCAAGTCGTCATTAAGTTTTTATCAAGTCGTCATCAAGTTCTTATCAAGTTCTTATTTAAGTTTTTATCAAGTCGTCATCAAGTCGTTATCAAGTTCTTATTCAAGTCACTTATAATTATTTATTAAGTTCTTGAAATATTACTGTATATCAAATGGATCAAAATGAGATTTTGTTGTTGGCAGTTCTGGTATTCTTTTTTGTTCAGATTTTGTATTTAGTGGCTGTGATTTTTTGGGCTGCTTTGGTTTTTGCTGTCTTTCTTTATATGTTTTATAAACGTAATAACCACCCCCACCAACAGCAATGGCGCCAAAAATGCCAACTCTTTTAATCCAAATAATCCATGACGACTTTGGTGTTGTAGGTCTTGAATCAACTTGTGTATTTACAGCTGGCATTGAAACAACTGTTGGCGTTGGCGGTGTTATGTTTTCATTATGAGTTATATTCTGTGATTGCAACATTAATTTTTTTTGTTTGTTCCACTCTGCTAATTTTTTTCCTGCTGCAACACGCCCAGGATGAGGAGGCTTTTTACTGGTCACTTTCTCCATCAATGTTTTCTGCTGATTTTCTGGCTCGGTCATTTTGAAGGGAAACAAAATCTATATGATTAAAAGTAATTAATCCCATGATTAATGGCGATAACAATGTTCCAAATCTGTAATATAGATCACATCCTAGAGACTCTAATGACTTTGTTAAAACTGGATCCTGCGTTAAATCATACATAAAATCTTGTTCAGAATCAATGGGAGCAAATCTACTAACTAGTTTAGTGTACAAACTAAGAACCGTTTGCCCAACGCTTTTTACCATTCTTGACCCCAGTTGCGCTTCATACCTATTGTGATACTTTACAATGTCTTGTGGCGACATTTGTTGAATCTGTTCTATGCTGAATTCATTTCCAAGGTACTGTTTTGTTTTTCCACATGCTGCTAAAGAATACAGCCTTTCCTTTTGGCGCATAATAGCTTGGTCATCAACTTGATCATTTGTAAGTTCAGGAAGTAAATCATCGCAGTTCATGTTTTATTAATGAATAAATATTATTTTATTTTTTAAAAATGAGCACCGAAAAAACTATTACTAACCTTGTATACCATTCTGCTGTTATTGGAGGCCTAAGTGTAGGATACACAATGCTTGGTAAAAGCCTGTTAAAAATAAAACCAGCAGATCTTGGCAAACTAGGCTTTGAAGACTCAGCAAAGCTGATTGCTGTTATTACAGCTTCATTTGCTACGAAAGATTTTCTAGTTAAGCAAGGAATAATTCCAGACAGTATCAATATGTAAAATTAAAAAAAATACATTTATAAAAATGGCTTCACTCGTAATGATGATTCGTGGCGCTGTGGTTAATGCGCTTGCTTTTAGCGGAAGTAATTACGCATTTAGTAAACTACAAAATAACAATGAGAGAAAAAGACATAACAGAGCTATGGAGCAACTAGCTGCTGCACAAGACACCTATGAAAAGCAAAGAATGGAGCAGTTAGATTTTATTAACGACAGACTTAAACAACAGGGACATGCAGCTTACACATTTAAAGATGTTGAACAGGCAATAAAAGAATATTATCTTGTAACAGGCAAGCCAATCGAGACATTGCCTCCACCAAAATTCAGCGATTTTTATCAACCATCAGAAAAACAAAAGATGCAAGAAATATTGTTTATTGTCTTTGGCATGACCGCTGTGTATTTTGTTGCACAAAGTATTGGCTGAATAAAAATGTACAAAATCTATTATTCTCCAAAAGGATATTGGAAGGGAATAACAGCAATTAAAAAGCTTAGCCAAGCAGTGGGAGTCAGTGAACAAACAGCAAAAGAATGGTTATCTAAACAAGCGATTTGGCAAATTTATTTACCAGCGCCTAAACGAATACAAAGACCACACTTTGTCAACACAATACCGAACGACACCCATCAAATGGATCTTCTATATTTACCCCATGATACGATTAGACGAAAAAGATTTAAGTACGCACTTACAGTCATTGACATAGCTTCAAGATACAAAGATGCTGAACCATTAACACAAAAGAGTGCTTCTGCTGTTGCTGTCGCTTTACAACTGATATATCAACGAGGACCCTTAACTTATCCTCGCATGATTCAAGTCGATGATGGAAAAGAATTTAAAGGTCAAGTGAATCAATTATTGTTAAAACATAGAGTTACCATTAAAAGAGGCATTCCAGGAGTTCACAGATCACAGGGTTTGGTTGAAAACTTTAACAAACAGTTATCTGAAAGACTTTTCTCCTACCAGTATCACAGAGAGCTGATTGACAATTCTCGCAACACAGAATGGGTTAGAAGACTGCCCTCAGTTCTACGTGCAATGAATAATGAAGAATTTAAAGGTCTAAAACCAGTACAAGCAATCAGAAAACAAACAATAAATGTTGTTGAAGGAGAGTCTTCATCAAGCAAACTATTACCATTTGGTTTGAAAGTAAGGTACCTTTATTTACCGGGAGAAGCAGAAGGGGACACTCGCATCAGGGCAACAGATCCAGTTTGGAGTGTTGATCCATATGAGATAAAAAAAATTGTGAAAATGAATCCGCCTGTGTATTATTTACGAGAAACTGACACAACAAAACGACCAGCCCCCCGAAGATCTTTTGTGAAGGAAGAACTGCAGATAATCCTGCCAGACACAGTTCCGCTTAATTAATTTACGTAAATATATTTGAGTTTAAAATGGAAGCTCAAAAGAAAAAAGAGTTTTCAAAATTAATACGTCAATTATCTGCTTATAATATTATTATCAAAAAAATATTTAAGAACATTGACAATCTTATGCAAAAACAGCCAGACAATCGCTTACTACCCCAATCCCTAGATTCTGATATTTTGATATGGAAAATCAAAATCTTGAAATGATAAAAAAAATTAAAGCACATTTAGCAGTAATGAATGAGAATAATAATGATTTGGCTATACTGGATAATGATATAGTTGAGCTTCTGATAACACTTGACCAAACAGAAACTCCATGAAGACATATGATTATACTATTCTCCAATGCCCGATTGCATATGAAAACTCTGGATTAACAAACACACGTTTTGTGTTTGTTCTATCTAATGACTTCTTTGTTACAACTGTTGTGTTAATCTCATGCAGATTAGATCGTAGTTTTACGTTGTCATGATGAAAAGTCTTATTGTCAAACAATGCTTCTTTATAGTTGTCATGGGATATGCTTGACTGCACAGCGCTGCGAGATATTCCCTTTGCTTTTTTAACAACTTTTTTTTGGCTTGAAAGACTGTACATTTTCGACCTCAAACCAACAAACTCCTTGATCACACCTCCAGATAATTCATCCTTCATCTTACCTAAAACCTTCTTGTTAATATCTGAATGCAAAGGCGAATCTTTAGGGTAATCAGATGTGTCGTACCATCCAGCATGCCCTTTAGCTACTTCTAATTCCATGTCTTTATAGATATCTTCAGTAGGGATATCTATAACAAAGGAATCTGTATCTGTGTACAGAACTCTGGACTCTGGATACAAGGGCTTAAAGTAGTCATAAAGAAATTCTAACATCAAAAGCTTCGACAGCTCTAAAACAGTAAACCCAATAAAAACGGGCTTGTCCAATTTGACTTTCTTTTTTTTCATCATTATGCCAAAAAGCTGATCATGAAATCTTCTGAAGTCCTGATAATTAGGTTTTGAAGTCAACTTAATTGCAACGTTTTCTCTGGTGACCAATCTAACATCTTTACGCTTGTGCGGATTTTCCATAGTCTTTCCAAAACAGCTGTTGTTCATCAACTTGAAAAAGTCTTTTTCTGAAGCATCTGCGGATTTAGTTCTGAGATCAGTGTTCTTCATGATGTATGGTTTCATGAACTGTTCTTGATCAAAAGCAATTATACGATGAACAGCTGTCAACTTTAAACCATGTCTTAAATAAAATTGAAGAAGTCTGTAATGACAGACATAATTTTTTTTTTGTCACGAAGATTAGGCACAAGTTTAGGCGGTTCTGTCATTGACACTTTTAGGGTTTCTGCCGCTAATGGATAGTCATTATGGTAATCATGAAGTTCATGGGGGTATTCTAAATCAACTTCTAGAATGAGACCTCTTTTACGATCAGCTTCTAGACTCTGAAGCCATTTTAAAAACTTTTGAGTGTCTTTGAGTCCTGTGTACATTTTAAAGTTGCGTAATGGAAGTGATTGCGCCATTGCCCATCCATACAGATTGTTTGCATCTAAATACATGAGATAGTTAGACCTTTTACTTGGATCATAGTCGTCCAAGTATTTGTTGTTTGCTTTACAGTAATGGTGCGACACCATACTGATTCCCCCACGCAATCCGTTTTCAATCATCTGAAGCATTGGCAGGTCAGACAATAAATCAATTTGTACTCCAGTAAATTTTAAGAAAGCGTCCCAGCTCATCCCGGGCGCAGAAATGTAATGCGCGGGATCCAGGCTGTAATGTTTCATGCAGGTCTTCCTATAATTTTCAAAGACGTCCGCCAACAAACAGGTATCCGCCATTAAATAGGAATCATGATAGTCTCCCATCGTTTTACACTCTAACTTCTGCCACGCATCTTGAGCATAAGAATAATCAGAATCACTGATGTCCTTTCCTCTGAGACTAGAAAAGAACGCGCCTTTAGGTGGAAGTGTATCTTCGTCAAACCTTTGCCAACTGTTCATGTACTCATAAGGGTAAACGCCCTTTCTAACAAGAGTTGGGTCAAAATATTCTTCTGTTATTGGGCAGGACTTTAAGGACATAGCCAGTGACTCTAATGAACCCATCATGTGTTGCATAGAGTCGTAGAAAGACATGTTATTTAAAGTGAAACACATGTACTTTTCTGATGACTGTGCAATGCATGACACCCTGAAGTCGCTGGTTACTGCTTGCATTATAAGGTGAGAGTCGTAACCTCGCAAGTTGTGAAAGAATATAGGCAGCTTCCATGTCTTTGGTTCAAACTTTAGTTGAAGATTGCATTTGTTATGTGCTGCTCCTCTAAACTTTCCACTAATGTGATCATGGTCTCTTACTGTTGGATTCTCTGCGGCGGCAACCAAGGCCGCCCCACAAATCCAACAGTGAGTGGCTGAGTCATACTGTTGTTGGTCTTCAGGCGTCATTATGATTTCAGATAAGTTTAGATTATTAGAACAGGCATTACGCACTTGCTGCATGCGTTTTAAGAAGTATTTTGCAGCATTTGGTCCTCTGTATAATTCTGGCTTTGAATGGGCGCCATCCGACCTAACAATGATGAAGGCAAATGAGCAAATCTGATGATTACTCATTAAGACTGTTTTAGGAAGTTTCTGTGGGGTTGGTCCTTCATAAGGAACAATGAGTGATTCGAAGTCTGCGTAAACAACATATGGACTAGTTTGCAACCGTTTCCAGTTCTTAAAACTAACTTTACTGTCTTCTCCGGGCGTAATTAGTTCTGTATCACAGTCAACTGGGCTAATACAATGTTTTATATGTTCGCTCGCAGCTTGAACGGACGGAATTCTTGTTAAACATTTTCTACAGAATTCTTGTTTGCTATGTTGTTTTGTAGTATGCACTAGTAATCTACTCATTGTGCGTATTAGAGTGTAGTGCAAACCCATTAAGGCTTTGCATTAGGAGTAAGTCTACATGACTCCTGGTTGGTTCGCCTATTGTTGGACTGTTCTTTGACACTCTAATTGGCAGAAGGTTGGTTTCTTCAGACCATGTGTAGACATTAACAGTTATTGGTGGATTTTGTTTTTCAAACTGATCAATTTTGTCTACAGCCATAGGAAATTCAAGACCGTTAAAGTTAAGATCATTGGCCCACTGTAAATAGTTAGATACTCTCTCTGCATTTTTGGCAACGTGATGCAGCCTAGCAAGAACGCACCACATAAAACATTTGTCGTCTGAATTTTTTATGTTCAAAACTGCTTTCTTTGCAACTAATGTTGGAGGCAGTGGAATGTAAGACTTGCCTACAATCGGCTCATACTTAGCCTGTCTTAATCTGATGTCTAGGACTTCACCCTCTGACCAACCAGAGCCTCTCATTTTAGCTGCTTCAGAGGCTTCATTAAACTGTGTAAGAAGTTGATCTGCCCAACCGGGTGTTAAGTCATTATAAGAAAGAATAGTCTGCTGTTTAGTTGAGACCCAGACTTCTAGATTTTCTTCGTTTATTGTTATATAGTCAATTAAAACAACTAACCTTACTTTAACTGGAGGGTTTATTGTTAGTTTACTTGGAACTTGAGAAATAGCATGTACAACGCTTGCCTGCACGTTTGTTGGATCAATAACTTCTAAAACGACCTCATTTAAAGCTTTTGACAAACGCTCTTCCTCGAGCATTGCTTCAAACAATTCATCTGAATCTTCATATATCTTATCCATGCTGAGTTTCTTTTCTAACTCAAAATATTTATTTAAATTAAAAAAAAAATACTTAATCAGAATCAATATCAACGGTCTTTTTGTGCTTGGACTCGTAAACTAAAGTATAAACGCCCTTTGGGGTTGTTAATGTGAGCTGTTTAGAACAGAGTTTAATGTTTCGTTTACTTTTTTTAAACATTCCTTTTTTATCTGGTCGGTGTCTGGCTGTTGAGAAAAAGTTGCCCTTGCCTTTCTTTGAAGATCAAACTTTTGTCTTTTGTAGTCCTCAAAATCAGCCTGTAGGCGACTAAATTCTTCATCCGTGATGTTCGAGTCAGCAAGTGCTTTATCAATTATCAGTTTGAAGGAACTAAGTTTAGCTGTTATTAGTTGAACCATAGCTGTGTGCTTTTGGAGTTTAGCTTTTATTTTTTTGCTGACAGCACTTACAGCTAATGAACACAGGCCAAGAGTTAAAGACAAACCACCTAGAGGTATAGCTGCCGGTGCACCTACGCCTGTTGCTAAGAGACCTACACTTGTTCCTGCTGATAGAGCACTAGCGGTCGATGCTCCAGTATTAACATATGTAACAGCATTAAAGACAGCAGAATACCTTCGTTTGGTCTTGCTGTATTTTGAAAGGTCCTGCTCTAGTTTTTGTTGCATTTGTGTAATGTTGGTTAATCTGAAAGTTTTTATGTCTACAGAGTTCTCTTCTTTGGGCACTTTTGGATAAGTCGTAACAGACATGCTTTTTTAAAATAAAAATAATTTAGTATTGGATATCTTTTAATCTGTTATCTTGAATATTCAGCTGCGCATCATATATTAAAAACAAATGTACATTAAGTGGTTTATCACTCTCTTTTTCTTTATCAATTTGAATGTTTATTACGTCTTTAACTGTTCTCCCACTCCCATGCAACTGATTATCCTCTGTTGACCTTAGGTCAATCCATAAACCGTATTTCGTTGTTAAATATTCATCAAGTCTAACACTGTGAAGGTGTAGATCTTTAGACACAAGGTCTACTGTTGGACTTCTAGACCTTCCGCCTCCAAACAATTTTCTTATTTCATCAAAATGATGATAAGGTTTAAGCCCGCTACCGTAGACTTGGTTAGGACTACCCTCAATTGAACATTGTACTTTCGTTATTTTAGGATTGATAAACTTTTCACTTTGTCTTTTGAATGGTTCTTCATCTTCACACAGCAATAAAATACCTTTAAGGGTTCTTGCTGCGGCGCTAAAACTAAAGTTCCATATTGTGTCTGCCCTGCTTTTAGGATATTTAGTATGATGAATCACTCTTTCGTAATATATTGCTAATTTTGACTGATATTGTTGCTCAATCAGCCTTGCTAAGTTAGGGTTGCTAACAATGTCAAACTCTAACGAGATGTCGAAAATGCTGTACTTGGAATCAGTGTCTGTCGATCTAATGACACGTTTGTATTCATTAAAAGTTAGTTCATATGACAATCTGTCTTTTAATGCTCCTTGAAAGTATGGCGCATGCGCTTTTAACAACTCAAAATCTAAGGGTATGGAAAAGCGATTTCCATAAGCAAAACTTACAGCTTCATACTTGTTACCGTCTTTAGCATCTTCGGCGTCTATTCTGTGTTTTAGTGCTTCGTTATTTTCGATTCCTTGAAACGCAAGATCGGCCCTTTCATTATCGGTTAGCCATAGATCACAATAGATTAGAAATATGTCTGCATTGTGTAAAGAAAATATTTCTTGCCCCTCAAGTTTTATAGAAATTTTCTTAACGATTGCCCGTCCCAAATTCTGTACAACTGTCCTGTTTTCGTCTGTTGCTGAATCAAGTTCTATTTTGAAAGTAAGCCGTGCAGATCCCGGCACAATCACTTCATCTGCTCCTAGGTCTGGAAATTTAACAGTAAGAATTTGATCTGAATCAATAGTAGATGGATTATTTGGAACAATAATATTCTGTTTATTTCCCTTCACGCCAAAGGGCTCTTTCAGTCTTCTATGCGGGTCAAGAATTGAGCCATATGCTTGTGACATTTTTTTATAAAACAAAATAAAAAGTTAATTATTTAAAAACATGGCAGAAGAAGATTATGATGTTTTTGATCCTGGAGACGACATGAGTGAAATGACTCCTTTGACACATCCATTACAATCATTGCGGCGTGAATTAACAGAAAGTAAGGTCAAATCATTTTATCAAAGTTTAGGCCAAGAACCTCCTGATTTTATAGACCCTAATGATTTTGAAACAAAAGATGGCCATTTGATTTTTAAAAACGAGCAAGGACAACCTGTACAGCTTACATCTAAACCAGACCCATCAAAGTTTTTAGCAAAGACTACAATTAGACAAAGGCTCAGTGTGAGCGATCAAAATCGCCTTGGCATTGCTAAACCGCGAAGATTAGACAGTGAGGCAGTTGCTAAACTTCAAAACACACTACAAGAACTCCCAACAGATAACCAAATTCAAAACATACCCCTTAAAGATTTAAGCCCAACAGCAAACAAAATAATAGAAACCAGTTTTTCAGAAGAAACAGTATTAAAAACTATGCACGATCCGCCGCTACCTATGAGAGAAATAACGGCCCTTGATCATGCTTTGAAAAGCATCAGAGGCGAATTAACAAACAATTTAGCAAAACTGGGTGAACTAGATGAGCATATAAAAAGAGAAAAAGAAAAACTAGTTGAGGCTGATGACCACAACTTAGGACCTGGTGTTAAAGAAAGAATAACACAAAGACTAAAAGATCTTGAACAAGAGAGATCAGCAAGACTAGAAGTGCTGTCTACTAACCGAGAACAATTACGAACTCAAGTGAGCAGAATAAGAGAAACTATCCAAAGAATTTTATATGAAGACACAACACTAGCAGAACGAATAAGAACACTGTTTAGAGAGCAAGGTGTCACATTAGCAAGTGTTATAACAGCCTTAGGATTTGCAATAAGTACACTGGTGTTGGCTATTACAGGCGGCGGTGGTGGGGGAGCAGTGCCACCAGGCCCGCCAACTCCGTCGTCAGATAAATCATGGGTAAAAAAACAACTTGATCACCTTGCAAACTTACTAAAAAAATTAGCCAGTAAGGCAATAGATTCTTTGCCTGGTATAATAGGGGGGATCGTTAGCTGGCTTTTGTCAGCCGCAAGTAAAGTAGTTGGCTTTATGGCCGAGCACTTATGGGCATTAGTTGTCTTAATAGTTGGGTTACTCTTTAGTAAGATAAAGACCAAGTAATCCTAGGGCAGTTAATCCAATAACAAGTGCTGTCTTTTCATATTCATGGTCATTATTTCTTGGGACCACAGGGATTGAATGGGGTTTTGAGGGGGGTTTGGGGGGCTCGGGATTGGTGGGGCTTCTTTTTTTATTGCTATTGCTGGCTTAGAATTTATGTCGTTTTTTCCGACCTTCTCTTCTTTACCAGCCACAAGGATTTCATTATTATAGTTTATTATTGTTCCTATCTGGAGTCTGAGGTCAGAAGGCAGCATGTATAAACCAGTGCCGACAGCAAAGTCTACTTTCGATCTTGCAAATTGTAAAACATTTTGGTACCTTTTAATACTTGAAGGCAAATCAATTGCAGAATTAATGGCGTCCTCTAAATTTGCTAAATACTGTTTTTGGGCGTCAAAGCCAGTAGAAGGATCAGTTATGTTAGATCTTGCCTGTGCTTGCGAACCTAGCAAACACCAAACATAAGTACGAATAGAGTCGTTTATTCGTTCTATTCCCGCTTTTGTTAGACCCTTAGAAGTATCCAAAATAAATGTTGTCCATGCTGTTTTATGCTCTTGCTCTATGGACCCGAGGTGAACAGTTGTGCCTGAAGAAAAAGATGTGTAAGGAGGATTCCAATCATAGTTATACTTTCTGTGCACGCCCCAAAAATAAAGAGTGCCTAAACCATGATTAAGATCCAACTTTTGTCTAAAGTCTGTCTTTGGGTCAATATCAAATTCGTTACAGATCCTTTCAAAAGCCTTGTAATCTATTCTGTTGCTGAATGGATTAAACGTTTTGTCATTTGGTAATGGCGCTTGCAGTTCAGACAAAATACGTCTGAAGGTGTAATAAAAATGAAATCTATACACTGACCTCACCAAAGGATCAGGATGATTTAAATGATCAGCATACGACACTCCACACCCAGTTGATGCACAAAACACAACAAAGTTTAACTGGTTCTGATAAAATTGCATCGGATGACTGAACCACACTTTTGGGATGTAGTCGTTTTTAATAGGAGGGTTAAGATATCTGTTTAATGGAGTACTAACCTTTACTTGAAAGGCGTCAGTCTGAGTCACAGAAATGTCAAGGGTGTCAGTTGTTATATTTTTAAGATTGTAGTGCGGCCCAACAGAATATTTTGCATTAGTATATTTGAATGCACTCATTTTTAAATTTGTTTTAAAAATGTTTGTAACAATAACAACTCAAGACAGTCCTTCGTTTTTAGAATATGCTATTGATAATAACTGCGGAACCCGAAGGGTTGCACTCCATGAAATTTTTTACAAAGTCGTATGGTTTAATATAAGTCAATCCAAGAAGAATAATGTAATTCAAAAACTTGACAGAAGAGGAGACGTAATTAGCCAGTTAACCATACCTGATGGTTATTACGGGTTTTGCTCGCTAAAAGAAGCAATGAGTAACTTCGACATTACTCTCAAACTTAACAATGCAAATCTAAAAACAATGTTGACATTCAAACATGAAGGAGAAGAAGTAGACCATTACTTTTTTGATGTAGAGCTAGCTAAAATGTTAGGCTTTAAAACCAATCAAGTCTATCATAGATTTAGAGTTGCACCAGACGAAACTACTTTTGAGGGAGAATATCCGCTCGATCTTGCATTACATTCATTACTCTATGTTCATTTGGACGAGCTGAGCACTGATGAAAACTTATATGATGGAAGGCCCTCAACTGTTTTAAGAGCTCTTCCATCAGGGAAAGCTGCATATTGCGATTATGAAATTATACAATTCCCTAATTTACAGTTTAAAAGATTAGCTTGTGGGAGGGTCAGATCATTTAATATAAAAATCAAAGACCAAACAGGGAAAGTCGTGAAATGTAATAACCTGCACATTGTTTTAGAAATAAAATAATACGTTGTTTTAAAAAATGTCACGTGGACCAGAAGAATCAGGAGTTACATTAGCGCCTGAGAGGTGTGTAACTTTAGAATTAAAAGACCTTGCAGACGTTGAGGACTTTGAACAGAACGGTGAGATAGGCACTTTGTATGGTTTTGAGTACACTAAAGATGGTTATTATAAGCGCAAAGAGGTTGACGACAACAAAAGGTTTCCTAAACTAGAACAACTACGCAATCTAGAAGCAAATAATACAGGTCAGTATGAATATAAAATAGTTCGAAAAACTGACAACAAATGGCACTTAGAACCATATTTAGAATGGGACATAAAATTTGAATTCGTAAGCCCATTTACATTTTTTGACCGTCAAAAAAGTTTCAGAAAAGCATTGAACTCTGGCCCTTTACATGTAAGTCTTATGCCAGAGGACAACAGTCGAAAAGAGATCGAAATAAAGAAGTTTGGGAGCAAACAGTACATCCTCCACAGAAGAGAATCAGTTTTGAAGGAAGCTACTACAAAAGTACAGTTCTTTCCACGCACGTTATTAGGAGACACGTTCACAATGATATTTGAAATTTCTGTCTTAAAAGATGTGGGGAGGAATGGAGCTGTGGGTGTCAGTGACAACCTTATGGAAGGAATTCTTATTAGCTGGCAAAACTTAGACGTTGACAATCTTAAAGTTACTGTTGTGGTTCGTCACGATGGTGAAAATTTTAAGGTCGTAACAACAAGCAACAAAATCAATGTTAGTCTTAATAGAAACAATCTGACAAAACTGAGTTGGATTAATCTGACACATTTAGACCTTATAAGATTTTATTGTACTGATCAAATTTTGACGGATAGTATGATAACAACACTAACTGGTGTAAATTAAATTCTGTTATAAAACTATGGAGCAAACGACTTTGGTGTCAATGCCGATGTTAAACTTTATGATAAAAACCCCTCATTGTTCATTGATTTGTGGACAGACTGGTTGTGGAAAAACAATATTTGTCCTCGACCTATTACAAACAGTTTATCGTTATAATTTTGATCATATTGTAATTTTCTGTCCAACACTCAAATGGAACAAAGCATATCACGACAGAAGGTTTATATGGACAGATGATGACATATATTTAGTTGATCCCAGCAATAAACTTAGCGAGTGCTTAGAACACTTTTATAGACAGTTTGAAGGAACTCAGACACTATTTATTATAGATGACTGTTCAGCAGAAAGAGACATAGTTAAAAAGAGAAACACTTTATCAAAACTGGCTTTCAGTGGAAGACATGCTGGGATAAGTGTGTGGATTTTATGTCAAAAATATAACTCGGTTTTAAAAGACTTTAGAGAACAGTTAAAGACTGTAGTTTTATTCCACATGAAAGACAGAGACGCATTTGATGAATGGATGCGTGAAAATGATGTTATTGAAGACGATCAAGAAAAACGAAGGATTAAGCAAAAACTTAAGTCTCAAAAGTTTTCTAAATTAGTATTAAAAACAGATAATCCTACACATTATGTATGTTTGTAAAGTGTTTACTATTAGAGAACTATAAAATAGGCATTCTGGGTAAGCCGGCGGAGCAACAGCGAAACCGGCTTTAGCCGGTTGGAGCTGGCGGAGGTGGGTGAGCCAGAATGCCTATTTTATAGTTCTCTGGGTGTGCTTGGTGGCTGAGTATTGAATGTTTCTGACTCTGTTAACTGACCGCTTGATAGCTTGGTTGTTGACTTGTTGCTTCAGTCGTGGTGTGAGACACCCATGTGGGCAAAACAAACATCCTCCATACCAGTATTTGAAACAACATACAGCAATTGTGTGGGGCAAAAGATTCAGACAGGAAATATTCCAAGACATTTTCCAGAGAAAGAGGGCTACCTTTCACTGCATCGTGCGCATACAAGTCAACACAGTGCACAAGATGAAATATTTTCATACAAGTCAACACAGTGCACAAGATGAAATATTTTCATACAAGTCAACACAGTGCACAAGATGAAAGATTTTCATACAAGTCAACACAGTGCACAAGATGAAATATCTTCATACACGTCAACACAGTGCACAAGAGGAAAGATTTTCACACAAGTCAACACAGTGCACAAGAGGAAAGATTTTCATACAAGTCAACACAGTGCACAAGAGGAAAGATTTTCGCGGGTGCTAAATTCAAAATGAGTTAAAATAATTTGGAATTTGGTACAAAACGTCACACTATGTTGCAAGTATCGTAATACTCCTGGTACTGACTCTAAATCTGTTCAATGTTCACAGGAGAAAACATTAACGAATAAAGACACGATAAGAGAAAACACTTTGCCACAATGCATATTGCTGCCTTGATAGTTTTTCTCCCCTTTCTTTCAGCTTCAAAACGGAGTGACTGAGGGCGGACAATGAGGCAAACTTTGGAAAGAGAGGGGATGAGTTATCGCCATGGCTACCCACCGGTCATGATCCCCCTTTTTTAAAAACACCTTTCTCAAATAATGCCTCTGTGTCTTCTAGTCAGTCAAAAATATCTATGAGAAACTAGATATTCAAAAAAGAAAACAGAAAAAAGAAAAACGACGCTCATAACAACATAGACTCCCCCCCCCCTCTCTCTCTCTCTCTCTCTCTCTCTCTCTCTCTCTCTCTCTCTCAGACCGAAGTATAGCTGTATCGCTGTGTTTGAGTTGAGTAGGTCGCTGTACATCGGCACATAGATATCCCTGTCCCATTGTAAATCACATTAGAATTGTATCTTGGATTGCTAACAATTTCACATTTTATCACCATTTTTTTTGTTTAATCTACGCTCTTTTCTGTGACCCTTTTTTCATGACGTCGTCTTCTGCGAGTTTTGTCTGCCGTTTCACTCCAATGAAGTCTACAACTTAACGCACATCCGGAAAAAAACAACTCTTCCAGTTTCTTAAGATATACATCAGACAAGATTCTGAATATTTCTTTAAACAAGTCTCTCCTTGCATGTCAGTCTCCATTTTGAAAGCTACAGACAGCATCACTTTTGAGGCAACATGAAATAGCATGGTTAGAATAGCTACATGAAATAGCATGGTTAGAATAGCAACATGAAATAGCATGGTTAGAATAGCTACATGAAATAGCATGGTTAGAATAGCTACATGAAATAGCATGGTTAGAATAGCTACATGAAATAGAATGGTTAGAATAGCTACATGAAATAGAATGGTTAGAATAGCTACATGAAATAGCATGGTTAGAATAGCTACATGAAATAGCATGGTTAGAATAGCAACATGAAATAGCATGGTTAGAATAGCTACATGAAATAGCATGGTTAGAATAGCTACATGAAATAGCATGGTTAGAATAGCTACATGAAATAGCATGGTTAGAATAGCTACATGAAATAGCATGGTTAGAATAGCTACATGAAATAGCATGGTTAAAATAATAGCATGGTTAGAATAGCTACATGAAATAGCATGGTTAGAATAGCTACATGAATAGCATGATTAGAATAGCTCTGTCTCACATAAAAGCGAATGCCATAGCCATTAGAGTAGCACATATCTGTGTCTCACAAAGGAAAACCTTTCTCGGACAAAACAGGCAAAACATTGTTCTGTTCATATATGAAAAGCCACTATTATGTCCGGCAGACCGGCTGTCTGTCTGTCTGTACACACACAAACACACACACGCACGCACGCACGCATGCGCGCGCGTGCGCGCGCACACACACACACAGACACACACACACAGACACACACACACACACACACACACGCACACACACACACACATGCACAC
>JAMYXO010001144.1:30000-32991 GCA_033310375.1 Conus canariensis
AAAAGCTTTCCAGATATGCGACTTAACCAAGTTACACTGTTCATGTACTGATAAGGGGAAATCAAACAGTTCTGAATCAAAACTATTTTTGGCTCCACGTTTAGCTGCCCTGTCTACTTTTTCATTATAATGAAAAGAACAATGTGAAGGAATCCAACAAAAGCTACATGGGTTCCTCTTGCAATTAACATGTGTATCTTACAACTTATCTCTATGATCATTTCAGGTGTTGTGTGCAATTGAAAAACTTTTAATGCCTGAAGAGCTGATTTAGAATCAACACAGAACAGAATTTGAAATATTGTTTTTGGAAAGTTTAAAAGGTAATTTAAAGCCAGGAGTATCGCTGTTAATTCTGCTGTAAATATCGATTTGTTAATCCCGATATAAAATGATTTCTCTACTCTTAAGTCTGGTATTAAGAATGCACAACCTGTTTGTTTATCGATGCACGAACCGTCTGTGTATATTTTCAAATAATTAGAATAGTTCTTTTCAACATGGCATTTGATATAGCTTGCTAACATTTTATGTTTTCATCTTTTTTCATATTGGTGTGTTCAATATCAAAATGTGCTTTATTAAGCTCCCATGGTGGTATAGGAGAAAATAACGGTCTAATGGATAGAGCATCGTTATCGATTGAAAAACTCCAGAATCAGTAATACTTTTTGACGTGTACGTTGCCAGTGTTTTTTGAGAAGCTATAGATTTTGCTCTTTTAGGAAAATCAATATCTGACCTCATTTTTTATTTCAGATCTAATGTGCGTTTTTTTTAGTTGTACTCTTGATAACAAATTTACAACACGCTAACTCTCTGTATTCATCTAAGGGAAGCATCTGCGCTTCATAATACGTACGAGAAGATGATGCATGCACCAGAAGGCCAAGTGCTAATTTCAATGCCTTGCATTCAATACTTTCAAGCTTTTTCAATAGGTATTTGGGAGCACTAAAGATTACTTCTTGGGCATATGTTATTTTCGACCTCATTAAAGATTTACATAGAGTTATCAATGTAGATGAATTCTGTCCCCATTTTTCTTTAGAGATAATTTTAAGGAAATTTAATATTTTCCTCGCCTTTGTTAATAAGTATTCAGTATGAGCGTTCCATGATAGTTTAGATGTGAAATGGACTCCTAGGAATTTAACTTCTGTCACATATTTAAGAGGTGTTTCGCCCAATGTAAAAACAGGCAGTTTTTCTGGATTATTGCCACTATTGAAAAGAATTATATTTGTTTTTTCAACAGATAAGTTTCAATCCATTTAACTTCATGTATTCCGACATCCTATTTAGTTCGTCTTGATAGATCTTTCTGATGAAACTTATATCACGCTGTGGAGTTTTCTTTTTAAGAGTTACTTCCATCCACATGCATGTCGTCTGCATATTGAACGAGAACTACCTTTTTAGATAACTTATTTGGCAAATCATACAATAGCAATGAGAAAAGAAGCGGAGCTAACACTGACCCTTGGGGGATTCCCATTGACAAAGTTCTACTGGTGGAATATGTTTTTCCTACTCTTGTTTGTATTACCCTATCTTTCAGAAAGCATTTAACATAATTGTATACATTTCCTGATAGTCCAATATTTTTAAGTTTGTTTAACACTGTGAATGCCACACTTGATCGTACCAAGAGGCGTTATATAAAAGTGGCTACAATTATAAACTACAATACGATCCAGACAACGATACAAAAAGATGCAGAAAGAACAGGAAAAGGAACATCATATGGTACAACCCCCCATATGATGCAAGAGCCAAAACAAATGTAGGGAAAGAATTCTTTAAAATTTTGACATATCCTTCCCAAAAGACCATAAATTATTTAAGATATTCAATAAAAATAACATCAAATTATCATATTCATGTATGCCGAATCTCAAAAATGCCATTGATTCGGCAAATAAAATGAAAAAATAACACAGAGAAAAATGAGGGTGACAAAAGGAAATCTTGTAACTGTACCAAAAAAGAACAGTGCCCTCTAAGCAACAAATGCCTTTACAGCAACATTGTGTACCAAGCCACTGTAACATCAGAGAACGCAGAAGAAACATATGTAGGTATCACTGGTAACCAATTCAAAACTAGATATGCAAACCATAAACAATCATTCAACAAAGAAAAATATAAAAACCAAACAGAACTGAGTAAATAAATCTGGAAACTTAAAGACAAAAACATAGACTACAACATATCTTGGAAAATCTTAAAAAGAGCAGCACCATACAACACAACACTTCAAAAGATGTAATCTATGCCTAACAGAGAAATACATCATACTATGTAAACCACAATTAGCAACTTTAAATATCAGAACAGAAATGGTTAACAATTGCAGACACAGATGGAAGTTCCTAACAGTGAACAAACACCTGAAACACATGTAGCACGGAGAAAAACAGCAGCAAGCTATATATACACACAACACTGGCAATACAAGCTCACTACACCCTGACGACCGCACTGACAGCGCGAAACAGATCTGTAGGTTTTAAGCTTGATTTTAACTTGCTTTTAATACAGTATATATATATATATATATATATATATATATATATATATATATATTGTGTGTGTGTTGTGTGGTGTGTGTGTGTGTGTGTGTGTGTGTGCTGTGTGTGTGCACGTGATGGTAGCAAGAGCGTTAAGCACACTGTAGTTTTTAATTGACCTACATTTTTGTGCGAAGCTATGATCACATTAATGCGAGTTTTGATCCCAAAGTGCAAAATGGACATGGCCCCATTCATATTCCTTCACCTCCATTAATGATTGCAAACGTCTGGGTCTGTTCGCTGTCCATCAGTACATCTCCCTTTGTGATAGAAAGGCAGTATTTTCAACTTTGTTGAATAATGACTAACATGCTTCTCTACTGAAATGACTGTTGTATCGTTTATTCCAGCGGACTCAAACGCCATCACATCCAGTGGTCTGTTGTTTGTCGCCTGGGGCTCGTGTGGGTGCAGT
>JAMYXO010001145.1:5000-12500 GCA_033310375.1 Conus canariensis
ACGGTCAAATTTAATGGTCATAATGACTATCTAATGACCCTATGTTACCCGCTGGATGTTCCTGTAGGCTTATGTCAAGTTTGGTGGCGATCCGATGACTCTCGTGGCCGGCAACCTCAGAAGATCGGGATTTAAACAGTTTTCATAGGGTTTGGTGTTTTTAACGGTTTTCAACTGTTATGAATAACGTTTCTTAACTGCCAAATAACGGTTCTAATTTTCGAGAAGTAGCCGTTTACCTGTGCAATGTCACAACGGCCATTTGATGAAAAGCAGAGGAAAAAGATGTCTTTGAAACCGTTATAACAGTTTTTTTTAACGGTTTTTTAACGGTTTTATTTTTTTTTAGAGATTAGCCCAAAACCATCCTCGGGTCACAACAGACGTACCTCCTAATTTTCAAGAAAATCGGGTATTAAACAGTTTCTTTTATAGGGTTTGGTGTTTTTAACGGTTTTTAACTGTTATAAATAACGTTTTTTAACTGCCAAACAACGGTTCTAATTTTAGAGAAGTAGTCCTGTACCTGTGCAATGTGACAACGGCTATTTGAAGAAAAGCAGAGGAAAAAGATGACTTTGAAACCGTTATAACAGCTTTTTAACGGTTTTATTTTTTCAGAGATTAGCCCAAAACCATCCTCGGATCACAACGGACGTTCCTGCCAAATTTCATTACAATCGGTTGAGCCGTTTTTGAGTCTATAGCGTACACAGACACACACACAGACAGAATTTGCCATTTATATATTAGATATAATGATAATTATGTTGACCAAACTAGTCTTAAGGGAAAACAAGGACACATAAAGATGTGAAAGAGTACATTTAGAAGATAAACAAAAAACGGTGGCTTGGGAGTATATACAAAATGAGAACACAAAACGCAGAGAAATATATTTTTTTTACTATGGCATTATGTCCTAGTGGACTGTGGGCACCATCATAACACGTAGTAAAAACAGAACTATTCTCGTTGCTGGCTCCGAAAACTTCTGACAACTAGATTGTATTCCTGATGGAGACACCACCGAGTGTATCCTAGCTCTTTCGGCATTATCAAATAGAGACGTACAACAGTCTACAATCACATGGTATTCTCATCGCCAAGGGTTCAAAAAGGGAATTCAACAATACTCCTAAGCAGCCAAAGAGAGTAGACAGTAAAACTAAACGAAAATGTGGTAAAGAAATAAGTTGCTGAAAAACTGAAATCATAAATAAAAAGTATAACATATCACAGTAAATCATTGAGCCTATGTTTCAGGATCCATGCGAGGATACAAGGGAGATCTCGAAGTGTCAACAGCAAAGTTTGTCAGTTCAACTGTTAAATAATCAAAGCATTGTCAGCAGCTAAGAATTGTGGAGGACATCCTTTACTAAGATCTCGTGTACACACACACACACACACACACACACACACACACACACACACACACACACATACACACACGCACACACACACACACACACGCACGCACACAACACACACACACACACACACACACACACACACACACACACACACACACACATGAACGCGCAGACGCACTCATGCATAAACACACGCACGCACTCACGCACACGCTCATGCGCACTCACACGCACAAACGCGCGCGCACACACTCACACTCTCACACACCACACACACACACACACACACACACACACACACACACGCACGCACGCACGCACGCACACACACACACACACACACACACACACACACACACACACACACGCACACACACAAAGATGCGCGCGCGCGCGTGCGCGGGCAGGCATCGCATCCATACATACACACACACACACACACACACACACACACACACACACACACACACACACACACACACACATACGCAGGCATACGCACGTTCACGCACGCCCACGCGCGCGCGCGCGCACACACACACACACACACACACACACACACACACACACACACACACACACTCACGCACACGCGCGCGCGCGCGCGCGCACACACACACACACACACACACACACACACACTTGATTCGTTATTACTGCGAATACCATTATATTGGTTGGGCTAATTAACACAGTTTGTTATTTTTGTTATTTGCTATTTTTAATATTATAAAAGTTGCTGTTTATTTGGGTTTTTTTTTCTATTTAGGATAATACATTTTTTTCATTTTTCAGAGAGCATGACAAAACATTCGAATTTGAAAATATTGCAATGGAACTGCAGATCAATATCAACAAATATTCACGAACTGATTCAACATCTCTCAGATCATTCGTATCAAGTGTTGATATTACAGTCTTTAAATACAACTGAAAACAAAATTCCAAAATTACAAAGCTTTTATTACCCTCCAATACTCCAAACTAACAACGAAACAAGGAGGGTTAGTACTGCAATATATATCCAAGAAAAGGTTGAATATTTTGAAATAGAGCCACCATTTCCAAAGAATGTTAAAAACATTAATGCATGTGCAGCAAAACTGAAACTCAACGAATTACTTACATTAAACGTTGTTTCCATTTATTTGCCAAAAGGTCCTGACAATGAAAACACAGAATGGCTTCGTGCTATACCGGACCAGCATGAAAAATGATTAATAGCAGGTGATTTTAACTCACATGCCCCGTTTTGGGATAATGAATGCGAAATAGTAACACACAATCGTTTTGTTGGAAATATAGTAGACTCTTCAATGAGTCTGTTAAATGATGGCAGTGTAACAAGAATACCTGATATTTCACACCATCGAGCAACAGCAATTGATTTAACACTTATATCTCCTGCCATAGCTCCAAGCTGTGAGTGGTCTACCTTCAAAGATCCTCTTGGTAGTGATCATTTGCCAATAATTATTACCATTAAGGGTAAACAATCCGTTCAAAACTGCGCCAAAGATAAGATCCCAAAATATAATTATAATAAAGCAGTTTGGGATAAATTTGAAAACATACTCTCTACTTACAATTGTGAAGAGATAATGTCTGATAACATTGACACAAGCTACGCGAATTTTGTTGATATTGTTTTACATGCAGCTGATCTCTCAATACCAAGGTGCAATTCTGATGCATCAAACAAATATGCAGGGAATGTATGGTGGAATGCTACTTGTGAAGAAGCAAGAGAAAAAAAGATGTAGGCCTATAAAATATATTTAAAAGATAAGAAAGATCCTGACAAAATTGCTCAAAAGAATAGAGCAAAAAATCATAGTAACAGAGTAATCGAAAAAGTCAAGGAGCAATATTGGTCAAATTTCTGTGAAAATGAAATACATGACCACAAAGATCTTCAGAAAACATGGAAAAAATTAAAAGACATGAAAAACGGAATCAGTCTTCCTGAATATCCCATAAAATTAGAAAATAATGAGTTTCCTTCAAAATTTGAAAAGGCTGAAGCATTTGCAAATATTTTTGCAAAAAATAGCAATAGGGAGGGCCTGACAGAAAAGCAAAAGATACCAGCCGCCGTGGCGAAGTGGTTAGCGTCGCGGACTCACGGCTGGGAGGTCGTGGGTTCGAATCCCATCAGAGTCATGTGGGTTTTTCTGCTCCGACCGGCTCCTACCCAGAGTTGAGTTTGCTGCGGACTCAATTGGGAAGACTGGGACCACACAGTCGAGTTTCATCCACTTAATGGATGCGTTTCTGAGAGTGTTGCTCAAATTTCCTGACCAACACTGCAGGTGCCTGTATCTCTCGGGCCTGGTTGACGCCGGGATATATTATGAAAGGAAGCGTAGAGTACAGCCCTGTCATGTAGTCTCAGACCTAAATGGAAATCCGTAGCATCATCTTAATCATCCTCATTCTCATCGATTAGCATAAAAAAAAAGATGTCTCAAATTCTGTGGCCCTTCATGCCTTGCTCTCATGGTGACCTCAATTTCGATGTCCTCTCCACGTCTTTGGCCTTGGTTTGGTTCCGTCGGGGTCACCGGTATCGGCGAGTCCATGGGGGCTGTCGTTGGACGGATGTGGTGGCGCCCTCCGGAGGGAGAGCTCACTCACGCCGACTCCGCGACTAAGCAATTATTGTCGTCAGTAGGGGGCTTAGTAGGTGGCGTCCTGCGTATGTTAGATCAGAACAGGCACCACTGAACACCACTGAAGTGACTCGGCAGCAGTGCAGAGTCTCCTCTGGTGGGTTGCCTCTTGACGACTTGACATTGACTGTTCCCTGTGGATTGCCGGTGCCGGGGCTGCGGTGGGACCGACGGGGCTGTGGCTGTGGACGGGGTGTCGGAATGAGCGGCGTGGGTGCACTGCCTCTGAAGTGGCGCAGAGATTGGGACAGCAAAAAAAAAAAAAAAAAAAAAAAAAAAAGAAAAGCAAAAGATATACAGAGAGAAAATGGAGGATAAGGAAACGCATGAAAAAAGTCGCAATAATAGTCACTATACAAACGCTCCCCTTACATTTCAAGAAGTAAAGGATGCAATTTTCTCTATTGGTTCGAAAAGAAAGTCAGTGGGACCAGATGCGATTTCCAATGAAATGATAAAGCATTTGCCAGTTAATTTCACAATGTTTCTGAACTTATTATTTCAGAAATGTTGGTCTGAAGGGCTTCAACCATCTTTGTGGAAAAAATCAATTGTAACCCCTATCCCTAAAGAGGGCAAGTCAAAATCAGACAAAAATAACTACAGGCCAATTGCTCTCACTTCACATGTGGGAAAACTTATGGAAAGAATTATTCTAAAAAGACTTGAACATCATTGTGAAAAAAATGGTATAATACCAATACAACAGGCGGGCTTTAGAAAGGGTAGATCTACAGTTGACCATCTTGTAAAAATTACAACACAGGTTAAACATCAGTTTGCACGCAGAAAAAATGTTCTTGCCACGTTTTTTGACATTAGAAAGGCATATGACCAAGTCTGGCATTCAAAACTTCTGAACAAATTGAAGTTAATTGGTCTCTCAGGATGTATGTACAATTACTTAAAAACCTTTTTAAGTGATAGAACAATACAGACGAAGGTAGGAAATGTATACTCTAATGAAAGACATATCCAGATGGGAATCCCGCAAGGAGCTGTAATAGCTCCTATCCTGTTTAATATTTTGATCCATGATCTTCCTAAATCATTATCAAAAACTGTTGAACTAGCACAATATGCGGATGATATCTGCATATGGATGAAAGTTACTTTAAAACGTCACACACCAGTTAGATCAATCAACTATATTAAAAAGATATATCAAAATGAACTAGATAAAATTAGTAAGTACATGACTGAAAATGGATTGGCCCTTTCAGCTGAAAAATCGCATATGGTTCTGTTCAATACTGGTTATGATCCTAATCCTCTGCCTTCATTTCAAATAGATGGATTGTGCCTTGAATATAAAAAAAGTTGTAAAATTTTTAGGAGTAAATTTAACTTCTAAATTGAGCTGGAATAATCACATACAAACTATTTTAACAAAAGCTAAGAAAACTTTAAATTTCTTGAAAATGGTGAGTCAACAATCCTGGGGTAAAGACAGTAAAGTATTAACACATTTAGCTACTGCGCTTGTACGATCAAAATTATCCTATGCCCAGGAGACATTTTTTTCAGCCCCAAAATATTTAATCAAAAAGTTGCAGAGTATCGATAGTAAAGCTTACAAGATAGCTCTTGGTGTCCCGGTTCATACATCAACTTTAAGAACTTATATGGAGATCGGAATATTGCCTTTTGAAGAAAATATGAAACTTGCATCTGCAAAATATATCTTAAGAAGTCATACACTACAAAATCTTAATACCAGTGAAACTGAATTAAAATCAGAAATAAATTTTCCTAAACGGGCACAAAAAATTGATTCTCTAAAATCGATAGCCTCATACACATCTGACTTATTTACAAAAGCAGGCACTGCACCTCAAAACGTAGCTCATCGGGTGTCTTTTAGCACTATCCCAGAATGGGAACTTAGTAGAGCAAATTATGACATAGACTATACAAGTTTAAGAAAAAGTGATGGACCCTTGCTGCCAACGTATGTTAAGTCACATATAAATGAAACCTATGTAAATCACCTTAAAATCTATACAGATGGTTCCGTACTAGACAATCATTTGTCTGGTTCAGCATTCATAATTCCATCCTTAAAAATAGAGAAAGGTTACCACCTTGGTAAGAATATTTCCATATTTACTGCGGAACTTGTTGCCATTATTATGGCATTAAACTTTCTTCTTGATTTTCGATTTCCTGTATTTCAAATACTACTTTGTGTTGATTCAAAATCAGTCCTACAAGCTCTAAAATTCTCGAATACAACTGTGAGAGCAGAACTTATATCAGAAGTGTACCACCTAATTCATTTTTTGCATTTACGTGGTTCTTATGTCGATTTTTGTTGGGTTCCATCTCACTGTGGATTATCTGCTAATGAAAGGGTAGACACATTAGCCAAAAAGGCTGCTATCACTGAAACTGATTTAACAAAGATATACATTCCTTTATCCTTACATGAGAGTTATAGTCTTTTAAAAGACGCAGCCTGGAATACTATTTTAAATAAGGGAAAAGGCACCAAAAACAAAAAGGGTATATTATTTAACAAGATATCAGGCAATAAAACAGGTATCAAGAATCTCTACCAAGAGAGGATTTTAAAAAGTTTGATTTTTAGATTGAGGCTTGATGCCTTTAAAACAAAATTCTGTAAACATGTGACTTGTATTTGTGGCCAGCAAATCACTCCGTTCCATCTACTTTTTTGTGCGATAGAATGAAACCCTATTTACCTGCTTGGTTGTTGAACACCGAACCGTCGATGTCAGTCTTTGAAGATGTCATCTCTAACGAATCAAATATTTTTGAAGTTGTTCAAGGACTGACTAAGAGCCCAATTGGACATTTACTTTAACGTCTATGTTATTTTCCCCATCTTGGTGTTAGTTGCTTATTTAGTGTTTCTTTTATAGTTTTGGATTCAGTTATGTGGTGGGTTTTTTTTTTTTTGTTCTTGTTTTTTTGTTGTTTTTTTTCTTTTTTTGTTTTTTTTTCCTAGGCCTAATTGCATTATACATACCTACGTACGCCCAAAATCAACACCAACCGTTCGCATGCATACACCCAAAAGCATCACATGCACACACACACATAACACTTACATACTGTCTAAGATCACTGTCAGGTGGATAGACGTTAAATTAAAGAACGAACGAAACACACACACACACACACACACACACACACACACACACACACACACACACACACACACACACACACACACACACACACACACACACACTCACATCACACTCAGCCTCTACCCCCTCCCTCCCTAAACATGCACCGACAAATACACACAGATACGCACACGCAGAGAGAGAGAGAGAGAGAGAGAGAGAGAGAGAGAGAGAGAGAGAGAGAGAGAGAGAGAGAGGGAGGGAGGGAGGGAGGGAGGCAGAGACAGAGAGACAGACTGAGAGACAGAGACAGAGATAGATAGACAGAGGCAGAGACAGAGACAGACACAGAGATGA
>JAMYXO010000114.1:5000-15000 GCA_033310375.1 Conus canariensis
CAAGAAATCCTTTCTGACCAGGGAACTCAGTTTCTGTCTGAAACCATGCAGGAGGTAAACACTCTTCTCAATGTTCACAAGGAGACGACGTCACCCTATCATGCGCAGGCCAGTGTCCTTGTCGAGCGCTTTAATGGGACCTTGAAGCAGATGTTGCGTCGCCTGTGTGCAGAGCAACCTCGTGAGTGGGACCGTTTTATCCCTGCCGTGCTGTTCGCCTACAGGGAGGTTCCACAGGAAAGCATGCGCTTTTCCCCTTTCGAACTCCTGCATGGCAGAACAGTACGAGGACCCACCAACATCTTGAAGCAGATGTGGACCCACAACGATATGGAACCTGTCGTCAAGGAGGAGAGTCGATATGTGGTTGATCAGTGTAACCGCATCGCTGACACCTGCCAACTTGCTCAGCAGCATTGCGGTCGGCAAAAGCCAAGTACGAGGCTTTGTATGACAAGCGCAGCGTTGAGCGTTGGTTCGAGCTGGGTGATGAAGTATTGCTTCTCCTTCCCCAAAAGAAGAACAAGCTACAGCTTGCTTGGCAGGGCCCTTTCGTGGTCTGCAGTCGCGTGGGTGATTGGGATTACCGTATTCAAGTGCGAGGGAAGGAACGTTTGTATCACGCTAACCTCCTGAAAGCATACGTGCGGCGAACTCAGTGCCAGACAGGATACACCCCTGTCGTCGCCGAGTGGGCGATGAGGATACTGTTCCTCTCGTCGAGGAAGAGTCGTGGCAGGACGTTTGTTGTGGTTCCAACCTTTCCTCGGCTCAGACAGAACAATTACATAGGTTATGTCAGGAATTCTAGGATGTACTCGCAGATCGCCCCCTGCACAGCTGATGATGTGTGACAACGATGTGCATGATAGAACGACGCTCAAAACAAACAGTCATAGAGTTCCAATGGGAAGAAGAAACTAGGAAAAAGTTCAGACTAGAGGGGTGAGGGGTGTAGATGCTTCACGAATGACGATGATGTAGACTTAGCTCTTGTTCTCTGCGTCGTTGTTGGCGTGGTCGTTGTAGATTACGGCTTTGATGCCCAGCCCCCCTCCTTCACGATTTGCAGGACGTGGTTGATGAGGTTACGTGATGATGATCGTGGGTTGATAGATGTTGAAGACAAAAAATAAAAATAAAAAATAAAAAAACTGGAGGACAGACGGACAGTTTCTCAGAAATCTCTTCACGACTGTACGTCTGCTCTTGTTCTTCACACACCCCCATCCAACCCCTTTACAATAGCACGCACTATCTTAGCTAGCTTCTGTACACACTCTTGAAGTCTCTTTGTTTAAATAGAATAGTATCAATGAAGAAAAAACTTATGAGGTTCGTTCTTTACTTGATAATTTACTACAATTAATCTTACTCCATTATTTTGTCAGAGAAGATCATCTCACTTTACCAACTTCTATTACACAAATATGATTCATTGCAAGTTGGATAACCTGTGGAGGAAATAATCATTGATTAGAACATTTCACGACACAGATGGAAATGTGGGTGAACGAAGATGGTGATGACATATCACGATGTCTGGGCAACGAGCATACTCTGCCATCACGATCACGAAATGTCGCAAAATAACTGATCGCGCATCCAACGGCTTGAATATGAAAAAGCTTGTGCAAGTTGATGATAGTCATGTAGATTTACATTGCCAAGCAAATCGCATGAATAAAGAATAAGAATTATGCTGATTTAACGAACATCAGTTCCAAGTTACAAAAATGAATCTCTCAACACATTAACAATCTATACATAAGTCTAGCCTACAAATCCAAACATCGCCTACCTCAGGCAATCTTCCTGAAATGGTTGTGGAATTCTGGCTGATGCTGCCGCTCTGGCCCACACCAACCCCAGCAATGGTACGTCCAGCCTCCAGTCCCTTCTGTGGTGGATCGCACGAATGGCCCATCTCCCCTTGGTCTGCGGCGATCTCTTGCTCTTCACCAGATTACTGAACCATTTCTCCACGGCTAGCGTGCTGTAGCCTTCTTCAGTTTTAGATCTTCCTCTAATCCGCTTCAAACGCTGGATCGTTGCAGAGTTTAATCTTCTTGCTGTCACCTTTCAATGCCTGCTGCCCGTTGTTCCCGATCTTGCCGAAGATCAGTGTTGCTCGGTGACATTGAATGTTTAGTTTAGTTGTCAACGACAAAGGCAGTTCATTGGTCAACGGTAACATGTGACTTTACTTGGATATATTCGCCAATAAACCATGGATACAAGGGACATAACAACGATCAAAACTTACGTATTTGTTAAAGACGTCACAAAATATTTTTCGTTCTATTTATTCATGAGCTTGTTCCGTCACACACACACACACACACACACACACACACACACACACACACCACACACACACACACACATACACGCACGCACGCGCGCGGGCGCGCACGCACGCACACGCACACATACGCACAAACTCACGCACGCACGCACACACACACACACACACACACACACACAACACACACACACACACACACACACACACACACAGATGGTTGTAGAGGAGGATGGATGGAAGCACAGATGGTTGTAGAGGAAGATGGACTGGATCACTGACTGATAGAACAAGTTCAGGAAGGTGCTGTTGACCCTGAACTGTGGGAGCTTCCGCAGAAAGAAAAGACGCTGGTTGGCCTTCTTGCAGCACATGCCGATGTTAGGGGTCCGCTCCAACTTGTCAATGACTGTGTCGAAGTACTTGTAGGTGCGCACAATGCGCACTTCCTCTTCCTTGATGACAAGTGCTGCTTGGGTTCCTACAGAAGTCGATGACCATCTCCTCTGTCTTGGTGACATTGAGCTGAAGGAATTTCCTGTCGTACCAGTCCACCAACTTGCCGACTGCCTCTCGGTACATGGTTTCATCAGAGTCGTACATCAGCCCTGTAAGCGACGTGTCATATGCGAACTTGATCTGCAGATTGCATGCCTTCCTGGTGCGGCAGTCAGCTGTGTAGATGGTGAATAGGGCATGCGACAGAACACACCCCTGTGGGGCTCCTGTATTGGTCACCAGGACATCAGAGACAACCCGGCCAACTACGACTTGCTGTGGTCTGTCAGTCAGGAAGCTGAAGATCCATTTGATGATCTCTGGGTTAACAGCCATGGCCAGTAGTTTCCCGACGAGGAGAAGGGGCTGAATGGTGTTGGAGGAACTTGAAAATCCACAGACAGAACCCTGGCGAACGTCCCTAGCCTATCAAGGTGCTGGTGGACGTGGTGCAGCATTGTCAGGATGGTATCTTCTGTGCTCCTACCTCTGGTGTAGGCGAACTGCAGTGGATCTTGATGGTCTTCAGTCTCTCCCCTGAGATGCTTGAGGACAATTTCCTCAGTACATTTCATGGGACTGATGTTAGCGCCACTGGTCTGCAGTCGTTGAGCTGACTGAACACTTTCTTCTTTGGTACAGGAATGATTATGGATGACCTCCATAATCGCGAAATATGGCCTTCCTGAAATGATCGCTGGAACAGCTCTCTGAAGACATGGGCCAAGGAGTTGCTGCAGCTTTTCAGAGTCCAACTGCTGATGCTATCCGGACCAGAGACACTTCTGACATTCAGCTTCCTGAACAGTCTGCGGACTTCCTCTCCACTGATGGTCACTGGGGATCCAGGGAGCTGGGACACCGTGTCCATGGCTCGCTGCTGCTCAATGCTGAAGTCCCGCTGGTCAAAACGTGTGTAGAACACATTCAGTACATTGGCCAATCTCCTCTCATCATCTGCTCTCAGTTCAGCTTTCTTGGGCCTGTACCCTGTTATGGCAGAGATGTTCTGCCAGCACTTCCTGGAGTCACCTTTCTCTCTTTCAGCAGCTGTTTCAGGTCCTTGGTGATCCAGGGCTTGGAGTTGGGTACAGCTTGATCTCCATTGTCTGTAGTACCATGCCCACGCAAAAGTTGATGTAGCTGGAGATCACGTCAGTTGTCTTGTCTAGTGGGCTCTCATCGTCCAGAAACACACCCCATTCTGTTTATTCAAAACAGGCGTGTGTGTGTGTGTGTGTGTTGTGTGTGTGTGTGTGTGTGTGTGTGTGTGTGTGTGTGTGTGTGCATACATGCATGCGTACGTAGCTGCGTATATTTGTGCCTGTCCGTACGTCGGAGCGTACCACTATAATTCTTTTGTAGTTATTTCCCTTTTTGTGTCCCAACTCATATCTGCAGGACTCTCATCCACAGTGTGATTTGAAGCTGCCCTGATGTTAAAACACCAAAATAGCAACAACAACAAATTTAAGAAAAAGAAAAAACGGTACCGGCAAGAATCTATATTCTCTTCCCTTTAATTCAGTTGACGTGTAGAAACACTACTTTATACAGCAAAGGAATTTGAAGTTATAAATGAAAGAAAAAACAAATACTTCTCCTGTCTGAAAATGTTCAATATTCTTTTCGATAGAAAGTGTTTTCAGTTGTAATGAATTCGCTGAATGATCATGCATTCCCGTTAGATCAACTCCAAGCATTTGTGGCATTGTCGCTGGGCCACATATTTCACCCATTTTACTACGTGTGGTTAAAATGAACTCTGTAGTGTTTGTGCAATCTTTGCTGACAAAGCGCGCAAAAAAAGGAAGAAAAAAAATTGATAGTGAGATGACTGCAGGCGGAAACTGACACAAACCTAACAGAGAAAGGACTGTTCTGTACGTTGGACAAGAAGAAAAAAGATAGGGGCAACAAAAGACAAAACAAAACACGACGCGTTTCGAGACTTCTTTGGCCTTCTTCTTCAGGCAAGATTAACCAACATTTGGGACAATTCGAAACGAAGAACAAGCAATCAGTGACTTCTCTTCTTGTAACTACTGGGCGCAAAATGAATCCATTGAAGTCAGTTCACGCGTAGAAATATTAGTTTTGACAGCCAAGGGAAGGAATTGGATGATCTGCTTCCAAATAATTACTTCCCTTGTCTGAAAATGGTCAGCATTTGTTTGAATAGAAAAGTTTCCTTGTTGTCTTTTGTAGTGAATTCGCTGAATGGGAGTAAACGAATTCTACCAAAACATTAGTTTGTACTGCCAAGGGAATGAATTAGAAGTTCTGAATCGAAAGAGTTAAAATTTCCCATTTGTTGAATTTTGGTCTGTCTGCGATTGATATCTGAATCCACACACACACACACACACACACACACACACACACACACACACACACACACACACACACACACACACTGTTGCATGGCAACCTTTCAACTCAAAATGGACACGCTTAAACGCTGTCTGTTTCAGTCCCCAGGGTACACCATTGCAAAAAACGTAGAGTATGCTGGTGATTCAATGGAACTCCTGGGCCAAACAGATACGTTAGAATGAGTTTCAGACATCCAGAGACCAACCAGGTGTACCGTGCATAGACTGCGCTATGTACTAGTTCGAGGGCAGGGTACATTCCCACCCCCAGATGTGGATGCGTCCCACCTCTGCCCAAATAACATCTGATACTGCCAGACCACATCAGTTTGGAGCCCAGTACAATCAACTATCAGAGAAAATCCTGTGCAGCAGAGGGTCATTGCTCAGGTCACGGCCTGTATCCCCAATGCCTTCTCCACCTCCAACTGTAAAGGGGATCAGGAGCCAGCACAGGCGTTGTGCTCACACTGACGTCACTACTGTCATACCATCATGCAGGGGCGGGGCAGGGAGGGAAGGAGTCGGGGGAGGGACTGCAGGCGGAAATAGAAACCTAGTTCCAAGAAAACCGCCCAGAGAACGTGGACAAACGAGTCACAAGACAAAACACAATGCGTTTCGACCTCTTAGGTCTTCATCAGGTGAGACATAAACAAATAAAACAACGAGAATTCACTTAGCTTTGATCGCTTCAGATCACTTCGCAGGGTTCAGCGCAAGGAAGAAGGCGTTGAATGAGAACGAGGCTGTTGGAAGGGAAATAGTGAGCGAGTCAAAGTCGTAATGAAGATAATAATATTACTGATAGGAATACTAATAATGGTCAAAATATTGAGAGAAAAAAAAAAGGACAAGATTACTACCAATCTTAGTGTCAATAAGTATGGGTATGGGAGAAAGGAGAGTGGGTTAGAGGATTCTTAAACAGCAGGGTTGCCGTGGCAACAGTCCCAGAGGCGAAGGCGATGGTGATGTCAATGCCAGTGGTAGTATCAATACTAGCAATAGTATTACTGAATGATACTGCTAACAACGATAGTGAAGGTTAAGGTAATGAAAGCATGATACAGAAATATATTTAGAAATACATTTTTATAATAATCAAATAAATAAATAAATGAAACATTAAAAATAATAATAATAATTTAAAAAAATGTAAAAAAAAATGATAATAAATGCATAAATAAGATAGCTATAAGTTGTGTGTGAGGTGAATAGTGGGAGATAAGGTAGTATGTGTGTGTGTTGTGGGAGGATATTATGGGCTGAGATTGAAGTGGTGGGTTGGTACATGTTACTTTAAGGTGTTGATGCTATGAGGGTGGAGGGAAGAAGGGGATGGGTTTACGTACTAACTGGGGGAGGGGGAGGGGCAACTACGCCGCCGGACAAACCAATGACAAGACAAACACGACGCCTTTCAAGACCTCTTGTGTCTTCTTCCTCAGGCAACATGAAACACCATTTGGGACCATTCAACACGAAGAACGAGCAATCACTCACTTTTTTCTCATCGTGATTGGACAAGAGTTACTCCATTTCTTCGTAGGCGTCGCGTTTTGTCATGTCATTTGTTTGTTTCGTTCGTTGGGCGGCATAGTCCTTTTATTGTTTTGAATTGTTTGGAAAGAAAAGGTTGAATCAATCCCACAAAGAGCGATTCCAATGAAGATATTCCTGATCAACCCCAACCGAATTACTGCCCTTTGCTTTCTTGTAGGAATTACTGCCCTTTTCTTCTTTTTCAAGGTTTCTGTAATTGTTTCTCTTAACATCGATTCACTCTGTGCGCACGAAAAGGACTACAAATGGAGTGAACATAAATCTGATTGTATTGATTTAGAGGGAATGAGTATGGACAATAAATGTGAAGAGGGGAGCCGGGGAGGGTTGTCAAAAAGAGGAATGATTTAGTTCCGTTGAAGCTGTATTTTGTTATGGTGGTGGCTGATGATGTCACTGTGGAGGTTGCTGTTGCTGTTGTTACGTGTCATTGTTCTGTGCATTCTTCACCACGCTGCTCATTAATGACGCTCTCCCATACACAAACCACACTTCATCCGGACACGGCCTTAGCCACAACCAGTCGCAGGGAGCAATGTGTTTCAGGGAGAACCAATATCAACAGGAACAACTGACAAATACATCAGCAAGTGAAGGTCTTCGTAGCCGGATGTTCAAATGGGCACCTCTCTCGTGGTGACCCAAGGCAAATGAAATGTTCTGTTCGGGAGTTACCTTCCCCTTACCTCCCCTGATTGATCAGTCTTGGATTAGCTCGTGTCAACTCTTTCAAATGGGAATGCCTCAGAACCTTCATCATTATTATGTCTATGTCGCTGAAGTCACACAAATAAATGTATCTTATTCTTTACAACTGTGTAGGACCGAAAAGCCCATATTTTTTTAAACTAAACTGGTATTTTGCACGATCGATTTTGGCGCCTCTTTTTCTCCTTCGCCCGCCAGTTAACATGGTTTGTTCGGGAGTTACCTTCCGTCTGACCTCCTTTGATTGATGAATCTGGATTATTTCGTGTCGACTCTTTAACATGTCAGTGCCTTGGAACCTATATCATTATTATGTATACGTCGCTAAAGTCACAACAATGAATGTACTTTATACCTTGGACCAAAAAGCCCATATTTTCCCTAAACTGGTATCTTGCATAATCAATTTCGGCGCCATTTTTCATCTTCCGCCAACCAAACCTGGACTATTTCTTGATTTCCCAAAAGTTTGTGAGAAAAACTGTCGAATCAAAAACGTACGTTCCAAGTCAAGTCCGTAAGCTCTCATTTCGTGCATCGCATACCTACGATCTTTTCCGCACAAGTTTGCGACTCTACGACATGACTGACGATGCCGACCTGTCTGGAACAGTCGCCTTCTTCGTTCCACTTTGTGTCATTGTTGGAGTTGAGCGCTAATTGTCACTCTACGAAATTCAGACTCCCCGATCGACATGTTGTTGATGACTCCATGTCCATGATAAATACAACTGAAAATGTATAGACATTATTGGTCCGTTTCCACAGAGTATTTTTCCATCGAAAACCGTATCCAGAGCTCATGTCGACAGCCAGGCGAGGAGGAAAGCCAGTTGTGTTTGGTACTCCTTTTCAAAGACCAAGTTCTCCGCTCAGATACAGTCTTGGAGAATCACATCTACAGGTGTGAACAGACTGAAACGCCTGCTGTTCAGTCATGACAAAAAGAGTTCATGCAGTTTGGTGTTTCTCATTGCAATAGAGAAACATTGGACACAAACTCGTTCACTGCGGGTTCATTCTCCGATTTTAATCACCAACAATGTCTTACAGCGACAATGTTATCCAGTGTGACATGTTTCATATTATTCCTTGGGTTCTGAAGTTGTCGTCCATAGTCTATGAATATGTTGGAATGCTTTGAACGGACGGCGAAGCAGAGAACACGGAAGCTACTACAGAAAGCACAAACTTGTGTCAGTTCCTGCTTCGCCAGGCCCGTTTGGTCTGCGGCACCGTGTTGCTGACACCCACACTCACACATATACACACACCTACAACTACACACACATTACACACACATCACACACACACACACACACACACACACACACACACACACACACACACACACACACACTATTATTGTTATCTTGTCAGAAAGACGTCAAGAATAAGTTAAGATGACAATTAGGTCACGTAATCACTGATTGAACATGACACATAAGACATCTTCAGCACTCTTTAATGGCATTTCACTAATTAAGAAGGGAATTGGTCAAAAGCAATATCCCAGACAACGTGACAAAAAGAAAACACACACACACACACCACACACACACCACACACACACACACACACACACACACACACACACTACACACACACACACACACACACACACACACACACACACACACACACACACACACACACACACACCACCACACACACACACACACACACACACACACACAAATGTAACACAGCATGAGACAGATCAAACAGACCGAGAGGAAATACGAGAGTCAGACAGACAGACAGACAGACAGACACAAAGAGACACAAGAGGCACAGCGACGAGTACAGACAAAAGAATGAGACAAACAGAGATAGACAGAAGATAGCAGGGATGGGATTACGAAATGACAGCAACCAACAACAGCAACATGGACAAAAGACATCCAGCAAAAATAGGAAATAACTGACAACGACTTTTTTAAATAAAGAAATCAAGAGAGAAAGATACAAAGGAAAGAAAGCAACTTTGAAGGTTGGGGGGGGGGGGGGGGGGAGGGGGGGAGAGAAGAAAGAAAAAAAGGAGAGAAAACAGGATACACAGGAAGAAAGAACGAAAGAAAGGGAGTAAAGAAGACTGGAAGATAGGAAGAAAGAAGGAAAGATCGATAGATAGAAAGAAAGACAAACATCAACCAACAAAAAGAAAGAAGTGCACACCGAAACAAGGCACAATTGACACAAAGTTGCCATCCGTCTGTCTGGAGAGACAATGGTGTTGTGCTGCAGGTGAAGTCTCCGTCATCAGTGTCTGTGGGTGCCGACGCCATTCTTTGCCCGTCTGCGGCGCCTCCGTTCTTCCCACTGGGCCTCTCTCCTCTGCTCTGCTCTGCTTGCTTGATGCCGGCCTTGATGGTGGACCGCCAGCTGACCCGGTCTGAAGCTGCTGTCTCCAGGTCTGCTGGGTCGAGGCTGCCAAAGACAAACACAGAAATTTTCGACAACAACAACAACAAGCAAAGTACAGAAAGAATGAAAGATAGACACGATGAGGATGTTTTCAATAAAGAGAGAAGTAGACAACAAAACA
>JAMYXO010000114.1:22500-42500 GCA_033310375.1 Conus canariensis
GCAAATCAGCATGAAGCGGTGATGAATGCGTTCCATTCCGCTACTCGCACACAGTGTCAATCTCCCTCGGGCCGTCTCTCGCCCGTTCTTCCGCTCTCTGCGCAGAGAGCGAGGGGGGGGGGGGGGGGAGGGGGGGAGAGGGGGGTAGTGGAGCGTGAGGCGGATGGGGCGATAGTGGGAGGCGGTGGGAGCGAGTGTGGGAGAGGGAGTGGGAGTAGGAATGAGAATTGTCTGTCGAGTCTTGGCTGGATCGTCTGCTGTGATGGCTGCCCGTTGATCAGAGTATAATGAGCATGGTTTTGTACTCTTTGAATAACGATAGCTGTTGTATGCATTTTGATTATTTTCCGACGGTTGTTTTGAATTATCCAAGTTTGAACTCTAGGGATCCGACCATTAAGGGACTCCTCTGGTCGGCGGGCGGTCAAGACACAGTGTGCGAGTCAAGTGTCGACAAGACCCATGGGACAGAATATGACAGGGTCACAGGCTGAAAGAAATAGGGAAAACGACAATTAAAGTGAAAAAACTGAAGGAATGTACCAACCTGATACATGGAAAGCAACAAGGTTTTAGTAATTTATCCATGGGGCTGCTAAATCCAACGAATATAAACAACACAAGTCCAACACCACACGAACACGACCACAGACGAACACACTCTGTGTGTCAAAGGTCAGCATGGCAGCTTTGTTATGTAGACTCAAGATTCGGGGTTTACCTTTGCATCGGAGAGGGCGATAGGCTTATTTTGCGCATGCGTAATTGATGTAAACAAAAGATGCTTAAAATAGTACAGCTTTCCGGAGAATCTTACGACGCAGGGAAGAAAGGTCTTCACTGTATAAACGAAATATGATGAGGGTAACGAAATAGAAAACATGTGTTTTGTATGATAGTATCAACAGCATTAATATGAGTTTTAAAATAATAATATATATACTTACATTACGTTCATAAGGAAGAATGTACCAAGTAGTGTTAATGTATGATCAAGATAGAATTCTGCATGTACATACTGTCAGGGAAGAATGCTTCGTTGTAGTTATGGTGAATTTTGTTCTGATTATGTAAAATTGATGTATATTTCTTGTTGCGTACTCATGTGAATAGGCTGATGGCCTCACATTAAAGTCACGAGTCACGAGTCACGAGTCTCTCTCTCTCTCTCTCTCTCTCTCTCTCTCTCCCCTCCCTCTTTATGTCTTTGCCTCGGTCTCTGTCTGTCTCTGTCTCTGTCTATCTGTCTATCTGTCTGTCTGTCTGTCTGTCTGCCTGTCTGTCTGTCTGTCTGTCTGTCTCTCTCTCTCTCTCTCTCTCTCTCTCTCTCTCTGCGTGCACTGTATGTGTGTGTGTTTGGGCGCGCGCTGGCACGTGTGTGTGTGTGTGTGTGTGTGTGTGTGTGTGTGTGTGTGTGTGTGTGTGTGCGCGCGCGCGAGCGTGTGTGCACGTGAGTGTGTGTGCGTGAGTGTGTGTGGTAGTGAGTGTGTGTGTGTGTGTGTGTGTGTGTGTGTGTGTGTGTGTGTGTGTGTGTGTGTGATTGTGTGTGTGTATGTGTGTGTCTCACACACACACACACACACACACACACACACACACACACACACACACACACACACACACAGAAATTCATAAACTAAAATTTGTCAACGCATCATGGTTATAAACATGATATGAACATAAGATCAAAGGACTATGTGTGTGTGTGTGTGTGTGTGTGTGTGTGTGTGTGTGTGTGTGTGTGTAGATACATAACATATTTCAAACAAAAACTTAAAGAGTAGATCACTCGTCATTTTGAGTTGTATTCAGGAACACAGGTTATGTCGTGCTAATTATTGAGATACTTTGCCTTATGCAATGTGCTCAGCGAGACTCGTTCAGAAATGTTATTCTATGTTCTACATAATTGTTTGTGTTTATTTTGTCATGTCCAAGAATTCTTTGTATCCATTTTTTGTTACAATAGGTCCAAGGTTTTTCTTTGTCATGTTTATGATATAATTTGTGATGTACATGATGATGATCATAGCATAGTGAAAACGAGTATGGAGAGCATATGCAGCGCTAGCAGTATGAAAGAACATTATGGAAATGGATAGTTTGGTGATGTCATCTCTAAATTGCCAGGGTCTGGGTAACTATGAAAAACGAAAAGATGTCTTTCAATATTTAAGGCAAAAGGAATATTCTGTATATTTTTTACAAGATACACATTTTACTAAGAAATTAGAGCGCCAGATTCGAACTGAATGGGGATATGAATGCTTTTTTTCTTCTAATAATAGTAGATCAAGAGGGGTTGCCATATTGTTAAATAATAATTTTGATTTCAAAATAGAACAAATAATCAAAGATACAACAGGAAACTATATTGTTTTGGTGTTGAATACAATGGGACAACAGATTGTATTAGTGAATGTTTACGGTCCAAATCGGGATGAACCAGATTTTTTCGAGACCATACAAAACAGAATTGAAGATCTAGGTATTTCGAATGTAATTATCGGTGGAGATTGGAACTTGGTATTAAATCCAAATTTTGATTACTATAACTACAAACATATTAATAATGCCAAAGCAAGAGAAGCAGTATTGGAGATGATTTCCAAATATGAACTAGTAGATATATGGAGAGAATTGAACCCAGAAGTTCTCCGATACAGTTGGAGAAGAACAAATCCTTTTCAACAAAGCCGTTTAGATTTCTTTTTAGTTTCTGACACTTTAGTAACCAATGTTAGTAACGCTGATATCCTCTTTGGATATAGAAGTGATCACTCTTTAATAACAATAGAGGTAACATTTAAAAATGAAGAAAGAACCAAAGGGTTTTGGAAATTTAACTCCTCATTGATGAAAGATCATATTTATGTTGAACTCATTAACAATACTATAGAAGAAATAAAAGAACAATATGCAGTATTGCCTTATACAAGAGAGAATGTAAAAAGAATACCAGGTGATCAGATTCACTTCATGATATCTGATCAACTGTTTCTAGATACACTGTTAATGGAAATTAGAGCAAAATCTATTACGTATAGCATACATAAAAAGAGGGAATTAATAAAACATGAACAAGATCTAGAAAGAGAAATACAAACTCTAGAGAGAAAGTCGTTTATAGATGAAGAAGACATGATAGTTTTGAATGAGAAAAAAACACAAATAGCAGAAATTAGGAAAACAAAACTAGAAGGTATTATTTTAAGATCCAAAGCAAGATGGGCATCTCAAGGAGAGAAAATCAATAAATACTTCTGCTCTTTAGAAAAAAGGCATTTTGTAAGCAAACGAATGTTGAAATTGGTGACAGATGACGGTCGAACACTATTCGAAAGAGATGAGATGTTGCAGGAGACAAAATCCTTTTTTCAGAATTTATATGAACAAAAAGAATCCCGGGAAATAGACATTGATAATTATATACACAGCTTGCCAAAGTTATCTGAAACAGAATCTGAAAACCTGGAAGGGTTCATAACTAAAGAAGAAGCATCTGAAGCATTAAAAAGCATGCAAAATGATAAAAGCCCAGGCACAGATGGAATGACAGTGAATTTCTTTAAGTTTTTCTGGAGACAATTAGGTGACTTCGTGGTTCGGTCTTTAAACGAGGGATTTATTAAGGGAGAAATGTCAATAACTCAAAAGGAGGGAATAATAATTTGCATACCTAAAAATGAAAAACCTAGGGAATATTTAAGAAATTGGAGACCAATCTCACTCCTGAACATTACATATAAAATTGGATCAACGTGTATAGCAAACAGGATGAAAATGGTTATATCTAAATTAATCCATGAAGATCAAACTGGATTTATATCAGGAAGATACATTGGAGATAACATTCGAATTTTGTATGACTTAATACATTATTTAGAAAATAAAAACGTGCCAGGTCTATTGATTTCTATTGATTTCGAAAAAGCTTTTGACTCAATTAACTGGAACTATATGGAAAAAGTTTTGAATGCATTTGGCTTTGGTAAAGATATAATTAAATGGATACATACCTTCTATACTAATATCAAGTCCTATGTGATCGTGAATGGAAAAATTTCCAAAAGCTTTGCAGTAGCCAGAGGATGCCGGCAAGGAGACCCAATATCGCCATATTTGTTTGTTATGTGTGCTGAGATATTAGCATGCAAAATCCGTGAAGATAAAGAAATTAAAGGAATTCAGATATCAGATACAGAATTTAAGGTAAGCCAGTTTGCTGACGACACCTCATTTACGTTAGAGGGAGATCAAAAGTCATACGAAAGACTGTTCAATACTCTGGAGGAATTTGAAGAATTCTCAGGCCTAAAGTTGAATTTTGAAAAAACTATCAACGTATGGTTAGGTAAAAATAAGAAATCAGATATTAGATACATAGCTGATAAGCGCATGATATGGAATCCCCCCAAATTTAAAATACTTGGGCTCTGGTTTACTACCGACCTATCGCATTTAACAGAAATCAATACAGCAAGCAAATTTGTCGAAGTACAAACCTTGTTTAAGATCTGGTCTAGAAGGAGCTGTACACCACTGGGAAGAGTAGCCATCTTAAAATCGCTTATATTATCAAAATTAGTATACTTATGGATATTATTGCCAAATCCACCAGATGATTATATTAAACAATTACAGAAAATGTGTTTTGATTTTGTGTGGGATAAAAAACCAGATAAAATAAAACGAATTTATTCAGTTCATAATGTCGAAAATGGAGGCATTGGAATTCCAAATATACAAGCTTTTATTCAGGGTCTGAAATTGTCTTGGATAAGAAAACTGATCATAGGCAATTCAAAATGGAAGAAATTAATGAAAATCTCATATCCAGAAAGTGATCAGTTAAACTGCTATGGTTCTAGGAGATTTACAAATAATAAATATAATCAGTTTTGGAAAGACGTATTTAATGCTTATGATAAATTCAACACTCACGTTGAATTAGATAACAACAAAGAGATGACTGCTGAACCCATATTTTTCAACAACAAATTCAAAATAAATAACAGTCATTTCTTTTTTAAAACTTGGAACCTAAAAAATGTATACCTTGTGAAAGATGTTTTGAAAGAAAATGGAGAGTTTTTAAAACATGATGAATTTTCAGAAAAGTGGGGTCTAACAGTAAATTATCTTAACTACTTTGGTTGCATTCAAGCAATCAAAGAATATGCCAGAAAAAGAAATATAATCTTCGAAAATAACTGTAGTAACGAAAATAATAAATCAGTACAAATAATATCTGGAGTACATAAAGGAACAAAGATTTTTTACAATTTACTCTTAGAGGAAATGTAATATTTGACATAAAAGCCTTTATGAAGTGGGAAACTCGATTAGCCATGTATATTGATTGGGAGACTGTTTTAAAAAAGATTAATAAAATAAAAGAAATAAAGCTTAAATGGTTTCAGCTGAAACTGTGTCATGGAATTTTAGTGTCAAATATCCTATTACAAAAAATTGGAGTAACTGATAATGATAAATGCAACTTTTGTTGCAATGAAAGAGATACTGTGCAACATTATTTATGGTACTGCCCATTCTCACAGATGTTTTGGAAAGATTTTGAAAAAAAAATAAGAGAGAAGTGCAGTAACTGTGAAAGATTATCATTTAATGTTGAATTAATTTTATTTCGCACAGACGATAAAACACTAACTGAAGATACTTTTGATCTAATTATTCTATGGGCAAAATTCTTTGTTTATAAGTGCAGGATAACTCGCATTAAACCAAAACTGGAAATATTTTTGACTGAGTTAAGCCGTAGGTATACGTTGGAAAAATATGTACATGTATTAAATATGTGTTACTATGATTTTAAAAAAAAGTGGCTACCATACTCAGGATTATTGTTGGAGGGATAGCAATCAATATGGATGATCCCTCAACACACTGTATAGATGCTGTGTTTAAAAAAAAAAAAAAGGGGGGGGGGGGGTTCTATACATATTGAATAGTACTGACATATGCTATGAACAAAGAATTCAAAACATAATTTTGTGTTGCTGTATGAGGACCTTGTAGAAAACACCCTTTGCATTAACATTATAATTTTTGTATTTGTACATATATGGTATTTATGAAAAAAGTACTCTTTTTGTTCTGTGGAACACTGTAATGTTATTACTGAATATTTATTTTGGAAAGAAAAGAACCTTCATTGCAAGGGGAAAAAAAAAAAAAAAAAAAAAAAAAAAGATCAAAGGACTAGATCTCCATAATATACCCCACAATAGCACAGCCACATTGAATATGTATGTAACCATTGATCAGTACTAATTGTGCCTGTGTGTGGGCATGTGTGCTCAAGTCTGATTGTGAGTGTGCGCATCTGTGTGAGCATGTGTGTGCATGTGCGTGTGTAAGTGTGCCTGTGTGTGTACTCATGTATGTGTGTGCCTGTGGATGTGCATGCGTCTGTGCATAAGCGCGTGAGTGTCGCTCTCTGTGTATGTGTCGTGTGTGCGTGAAAGCAAGAATGCATAAATGAGTGCATAGATGTGGGTGCCTATGCTTGCCAGCATATCTGCATGTGCTTGAATGTCTATCGTGAGTCTGTTTAAGTATGCGTGGGTTTCAAAATTCAGTTATTTTCATTATCGTTATCACTGCAATCATCATCATCATTACACCAACATTATAATCCTGAGACCAGTACAGTTTTGATTGGAAGAAGGGGGGAGGAGGGAGGGTGCAGTGGGGAGGGGAGGGGGGGTAGATGGGGATGGAGACGGAGGAATGGGTTGAGGAGGGTACCTTAAAGATGGACTGGCTGGAGTGAGGACAGGGGGAGCGGACAGGATGATTACTGTTTTACTGTATCTGCCAGCAAGGGCATCGATTTTCAATTCCGCCTGCAAGCCTCCTTCAGGGCTCTAATTGCTGATGGCAGAAAATAATCTTTATATCTGGATGTCCTGCATCTCATGGACAGCAGTCGACCAGCGTTACGACTGGAAGCACAGATGGTTGTAGAGGAGGATGGACTGGATCACCGACTGATAGAACAAGTTCAGGAAGGTGCTGTTGACCCTGAACTGTGGGAGCTTCCGCAGAAAGAAAAGACGCTGGTTGGCCTTCTTGCAGCACATATCGATGTTAGGGGTCCGCTCCAACTTGTCAATGACTTGCTGAAGTACTTGTAGGTGCGAACAATGCGCACTTCCTCTTCCTTGATGACAAGTGGGTGGGTGCTGCTTGGGTTCCTGCGGAAGTCGATGACCATCTCCTCTGTCTTGGTGACATTGAGCTGAAGGAATTTCCTGTCGCACCAGTCCACCAACTTGCCGACTGCCTCTCGGTACATGGTTTCATCAGAGTCGTGCATCAGCCCTGTAAGTGACGTGTCATCTGCGAACTTGGTCTGCAGACTGCATGCCTCCCTGGTGCGGCAGTCAGCTGTGTAGATGGTGAACAGGGCATGCGACAGAACACACCCCTGTGGGGGCTCCTGCATTGGTCACCAGGACATCGGAGACAACCCGGCCAACTACGACTTGCTGTGATCTGTCAGTCAGGAAGCTGAAGATCCATTTGATGATCTCTGGGTTAACAGCCATGGCCAGTAGTTTTCCGACGAGGTGATGGGGCTGAATGGTGTTCAAAGCACTTGAAAACTCCACGGACAGAACCCTGGCGAACGTCCCGAGCCTATCAGGGTGCTGGTGGAAGTGGTGCAGCATTGTCTGGATGGCATTTTCTGTGCTCCTACCTCTGGTGTAGGCGAACTGCAGTGGATCTTGATAGTCTTCAGTTTCTCCCCTGAGATGCTTGAGGACAATTTCCTCAGTACATTTCATGGGGACTGATGTTAGCGCCACTGGTCTGTAGTCGTTGAGCTGACTGATCACTTTCTTCTTTGGCACAGGAATGATTGTGGATGACCTCCATAATCGCGAAACATGGCCTTCCTGAAATGTTCGCTGGAACAGCTCTCTGAAGACATGGGCCAAGGAGTTGCTGCAGCTTTTCAGAGTCCTACTGCTGATGCTATCTGGACCAGAGGCACTTCTGACATTCAGCTTCCTGAACAGTCGGCGGACTTCCTCTTCATTGATGGTCACCGGGGATCCAGGGATCTGGGGCACCGTGTCCATGGCCCGCTGCTGCTCAATGCTGAAGTCCCACTGGTCAAAATGTGTGTAGAACACACTCAGTACATTGGCCAATCTCCTCTCGTCGTCTGCTCTCAGTTCAGCTTTCTTGGGCCTGTACCCTGTTATGGCAGAGATGTTCTGCCAGCACTTCCTGGAGTCACCTTGCCGCAAATGTCCTCGAGTTTTGCAGAGTACTTCTTCTCCTCCCTGATCCTCTTGTCGATCTTCTTCTAGGTGAGCTGCATATTCCTGGTGTCCTTTTCTTTCAGAGCTGACTTTCTCTCTTTCAGCAGCTGTTTCAGGCCCTTGGTGATCCAGGGCTTGGAGTTGTGTACAGCCTGATCTCCATTGTCTGTAGTACCATGCCCACGCAAAAGTTGATGTAGCTGGAGATCACGTCAGTTGTCTTGTCTAGTGGGCTCTCATCGTCCAGAAACACACCCCATTCTGTTTATTCAAAACAGGCGCGCGCGCGCGCGCGCGCGGTGTGTGTGTGTGTGTGTGTGTGTGTGTGTGTGTGTGTGTGTGTGTGTGTGTGTGTGGGGTGTGTGTGTGCATACATGCATGCGTACGTAGCTGCGTATATTTGTGCCTGTCCGTACGTCGGAGCGTACCACTATAATTCTTTTGTAGTTATTTCCCCTTTCTGTGGCCCAACTCATATCTGCAGGACTCTCATCCACAGTGTGATTTGAAGCTGCCCTGATGTTAAAACAGCAAAATAGCAACAACAACAAATTTAAGTAAAAAAAAAACGGTACTGGCAAGAATCTATATTCTCTTCCCTTTAATTCAGTTGACGTGTAGAAACACTACTTTATACAGCAAAGGAATTTGAAGTTATAAATGAAAGAAAAAACAAATACTTCTCCTGTCTGAAAATGTTCAATATTCTTTTCGATAGAAAGTGTTTTCAGTTGTAATGAATTCGCTGTGCTGGCTCCTGTAATGGGGATCAGGAGCCAGCACGGGCGTTGTGCTTACACTGACGTCACTACTGTCATACCATCATGCAGGGGCGGGGCAGGGAGGGAAGGAGTCGGGGGAGGGACTGCAGGCGGAAATAGAAACCTAGTTCCAAGAGAAATGACTACGCCGCCGGAGAAGACAAACACGATGCCTTTCCAGACCTCTTGTGTCTTGTTCCTCAGGCAACATGAAACACCATTTGGGACCATTCAACACGAAGAACGAGCAATCACTCACTTTTTTCTCATCGTGATTGGACAAGAGTTACTCCATTTCCTCGTAGGCGTCGCATTTTGTCATGTCTTTTGTTTGTTTCGTTCGTTGGGCGGCATAGTCCTTTTATTGTTTTGAACTGTTTGGAAAAAAAAGGTTGAATCAATCCCACAAAGAGCGATTCCAATGAAGATGTTCCTGATCAAACCCAACCGAATTACTACCCTTTGCTTTCTTGTAGAAATTACTGCCCTTTTCTTCCTTTTCCAGAGCTAATGTCGACAGCCAGGCGAGGAGGAAAGCCAAATGTGTTTGGTACTCCTTTTCAAAGACCAAGTTCTCCGCTCAGATACAGTCTTGGAGAATCACATCTACAGGTGTGAACAGACTGAAACGCCTGCTGTTCAGTCATGACAAAAAGAGTTCATGCTGTTTGGTGTTTCTCATCGCAATAGAGAAACATTAGACACAAACTCGTTCACTGCGGTTCATTCTCCGATTTTAATCACCAACAATGTCTTACAGCGACAACGTTATCCAGTGTGACATGTTTCATATTATTCCTTGGGTTCTGAAGTTGTCATCCATAGTCTATGAATATGTTGGAATGCTTTGAACGGACGGCGAAGCAGAGAACACGGAAGCTACTACAGAAAGCACAAACTTGTGTCAGTTCCTGCTTCGCCAGGCCCGTTTGGTCTGCGGCACCGTGTTGCTGACACTCACACTCACACATATACACACACCTACAACTACACACACATTACACACACATCACACACACACACACACACACACACACACACACACACACACACACACACACACACACACACACACATGCACACACACACACACACACACACACACACACACACACACACACACACACACACACACACACTATTATTGTTATCTTGTCAGAAAAACATCAGGAATAAGTTAAGATGACAATTAGGTGCCGTAATCACTGATTGAACATGATATATAAGACATCTTCAGCAGTCTTTAATGGCATCTCACTAATTAAGAAGGGAATTGGTCAAAAGCAATATCCCAGACAACGTGACAAAAAGAACACACACACACACACACACACACACACACACACACACACACACACACACACACACACACACACACACACACACACACACACACACACACACACACGCACAAACACACATACACACACACACATACACACACACATACACACACACACATACACACACACACACACACACACACACACACACACACACACACACACACACACACATACATCACACACACACACACACACACACACACACACACACACACACACACACACACACACACCACACACACACAAATGCTCCAATTACTCATGATGAAGTGAAAGATGCAATTCTATCTCTTCCTAATAAGAAAACTTCCGTGGGACTAGATAAAGTTTCCAATCATATGCTTAAACACCTGCCAGATAATTTTGTCTCATTACTGCAGAAATTGTTTCAAAAATGTTGGTTTGAGGGCGTAATGCCAGAACAATGGAAACAGTCTATCATTGTACCAGTTTTAAAGCAAGGCAAACCTCCAACAGATAAGTATAGTTACAGACCAATAGCATTAACCTCACATACCTGTAAACTATTAGAGAGAATAGTTTTGAGAAGATTGACGCAGTATTGTCAAAAAAATAAAGTTATTCCAGTTAATCAAGCAGGCTTCCAAAATGGCAGGTCTGCTATTGACAATTTAGTGAAACTTACAACAAATGTAAAACAACAATTTGCAAGAAGAAGAAATGTTCTAGCGACCTTTTTTGATATCAAGAAAGCCTATGACCAAGTCTGGCACGCCAAGCTCCTTTATAAATTGAAACAAATCGGGATTTCGGGACATTTATATCACTGCATCAAATGCTTTTTGAATAAAAGAAACATACGTGTTCGAGTAGGGAATGCATACTCTGATTCTAGATCTTTACATATGGGATTGCCACAAGGTTCTGTTATCGCCCCTATGTTATTCAACATTTTAATGTACGATTTGCCTTCGCTCTTATCAAAGCATGTTGTATTAGTACAATATGCTGATGATCTGTGCATCTGGATGAATGTTACAATGAAAAGAAAAACATCAAAAAGGGAATTGAACTACACCAAGAAGATCTATCAAAGAGAGCTCGATCATATATTTACTTATATGGGCGAAAATGGTCTGACATTATCTACAGAGAAAACACATATGATTCTCTTTAATAATGGCAGCAATCCATCAGAGCTGCCGTTTTTTAAAATTGAAAATACGACCATTCAGTACAAAGATATCGTGAAATTTCTAGGTATCTATCTTACACCAAAGTTGTCCTGGAACGCTCATATCAACTACATCGTTACTAAGGCAAGGAAATGTTTAAATCTACTAAAGATTATAAGTAAACAAGCCTGGGGACAAGATTGCAAAGTTTTGAAACATCTCTCTACGTCACTGATTAGATCAAAATTGTCCTATGGACAAGAGGTATTTTTTAGCGCCCCTAATTATTTACTTAAGAAACTTCAAAGCATAGATTGCAAGGGTTATAGGCTTGCTCTTGGTGTGCCTTTTCACGCATCAACGCTTGGAACCTATAAAGAAATTGGAGAATTGCCTTTGGACGAATACCGAAGTCTTGCATGCGCTAAATACGTTCTTAGAAGTTCGACAAGTAACAACTTTGCATCTGAGGAACTGAAAATTACATCTGAAAATACTTTTCCTAAACGAGCTAAGCAGATATCATCATTGAAACCAATTGCCACTTACGTATCAGATCTACTCAAAAGATCTGATGTAAATCCAAGTAATATTGACACAAATCAAGCGGCCTCCCCTTGTCCTGCTTGGGAGATGAATAGAGCGCAGTTTGATATTAATTATATTGACATGAAGAAAAATGAAAATCCAAACATTATGAAAACTGAAGTCCAATTACATTTACAGAACACTTATCCAGATCATTTAAAGATATATACAGATGGTTCACTCCTAGAAGATCACCGGGCAGGTTCAGCTTTTGTAATACCAGCGTGAAAAAAGGAAAAGTCATACTACATTGGCAAAAATCGATCTATTTTTACTGCTGAACTTATTGCTATTCTTATGGCTCTCAGTTACATAGTTGATTTTCCATTACAGTTTTTTCAAATCTTATTTTGTGTAGATTCTCAATCGGTACTCTATGCTTTAAGATCATCAGATTACAAGAAAAAGACCAAAATTATGTTAGAAATCAGTCAATTAATTCATATCTTAACTTTAAAAGGGACCAACGTTTCCTTCTGCTGGGTTCCTTCACATCTTGGATTTTCTTCAAATGAGTGGGCTGACAAAGTAGCAAAAAAGGGCGCAAGGCAAGGCACAGAATCCACTGAAATTCATGTTCCTTTATCCATTCAGGAGGGTTATCACTTGCTGGAACAAACAGTATGGAGTAGAGTTAAAGGCTATACCCAGAGAAAAGATAGACTCTCCAAGAATATATATATTGATTCTCGTGGTTTGGATAACAAATTATATTTGAATCATACTGGCGTAATCAAACTCAGACAGATTAGTTCGCTATCTTACAGGATAAAACTTAATGCGTTCATCACAAAATACAGCAAAAATGTTAGATGTTTATGTGGTGAACAAATTTCTAGTAAACACATCATTTTTGAATGTCAGAGGTTAAGACCAATCTTACCCGTGATTTCTGAAAATTGTATTGAAGGCGTTTTCAAAAATGCTACTAGTTTGTTTAATATTGCAAAATGTTTACTTCATAGTCCTATAGGACATTTGTTATAGACTAGTTGATTGTGATTTTTGTTAATGCTCATTTTTCTGACTTTTTTTTTTTTTTCTTTTTTTCCTCCTTAGGCAAGAGACATAAATGCATACACACACAATACGGCCCCCTCCCCTCCTCCTCCTCACGATCCCCTCCCTCCCCCCCCCCCTCCCCCTGTCTAATATCACTATGTGGATAGACGTTAAATTGAAGACAACAACAACAAACACACACAAATGTAACACAGCATGAGACAGATCAAACAGACCGAGAGGAAATACGAGAGTCAGACAGGCAGACAGACAGACAGACAGACAGACACAAAGAGACACAAGAGGCACAGCGACGAGTACAGACAGAAGAATGAGACAAACAGAGATAGACAGAGGAAAGCAGGGATGGGATTACGAAATGACAGCAACCAACAACAGCAACATGGACAAAAGACATCCAGCAAAAATAGGAAATAACTGACGAACGACTTTTTAATAAAGAAATCAAGAGAGAAAGATACAAAGGAAAGAAAGCAACGTTGAAAGATGGGGGGGGGGGGGGGGGGGGGGGGCAGAAGAAAGAAAAAAGGAGAGAAAACAGGATACACAGGAAGAAAGAACGAAAGAAAGGGAGTAAAGAAGACTGGAAGACAGGAAGAAAGAAGGAAAGATCGATAGATAGAAAGAAAGACAAACATCAACCAACAAAAAGAAAGAAGTGCACACCGAAACAAGGCACAATTGACACAAAGTTGCCATCCGTCTGTCTGGAGAGACAATGGTGTTGTGCTGCAGGTGAAGTCTCCGTCATCAGTGTCTGTGGGTGCCGACGCCATTCTTTGCCCGTCTGCGGCGCCTCCGTTCTTCCCACTGGGCCTCTCTCCTCTGCTCTGCTCTGCTTGCTTGATGCCGGCCTTGACGGTGGACCGCCAGCTGACCCGGTCTGAAGCTGCTGTCTCCAGGTCTGCTGGGTCGAGGTTGCCAAAGACAAACACAGAAATTTTCGACAACAACAACAAGAAGAGCACAGAAAGAATGAAAGATAGACACGATGAGGATGTTTTCAATAAAGAGAGAAGTAGACAACAAAACAACGCAAAAATTGACAAGACATGAACATAGAAATGGTCAATGAAGTACAGAGAGAATGAAAGACGGACACGAGCAAGTTTGAGAGAGAGAGAGAGAGAGAGAGAGAGAGAGAGAGAGAGAGAGAGAGAGAGAGAGAGAGAGAGATACAACAAAGCAACTCCAGAAAAGGATACAAAGACATAAACTGAATTTTTAAACAGTAAAGTATAGGGAAAATGATAGAAGATGGACAAAGAAAAACAGGAGTTTTTCAAGAAGAAGAAGAAAGAAAGAAGAAGACGCTCAACAAGGGAATGTTTTTAGTTGCTTGTTTGTTTGTTCTCTTCGTGGGCAACAACAGTATGCTGTATTCGCCTCCCGTTTATCTCGTCTGACCTAACTGGCAGACCACACAACGTACATCTTGTTCCGCTGGTTTCTCCCCGAGTTTTTTTCTCCCATCGGGAGGAGGACGACTGGCTATTCTGTCATAGAAATAACACCACGGTTCAATGGGAACAGGTCGACCTCAAGCTCTCGCCCCCTACCGTCGGCAGCGCAAATTTTTCGCTTTGTGAGTGTGCTTGTTTGTTTGTTTTTTCCTTTTCGTGGGAAGGCGAAGATAATGCCGAGTACACTGCTTTCCCTCCGAACACGTTCATGCATGCGTGCGTGCGTGCATGCATGAATGTGTGTCTGTTTCTCTATGTGTATGCGCGCGCGTAGCTGCATATGTTGGTGCCGGTCTGTTCGTCGGAACATACAGCAAGATTTCTTTGTAATTGTTTCCTTTGAAAGTGATGGTGGTGGGTTTAGTTCAAAAAGGAGCAAGAGATGCTGTACGTATTGTTTTAATTACTGTTTACGTTTCCTGCCCCATTTTGGATTTCTTTTCAAATTAGAAACCAAAATTAATCAGAAGTTATAACATTTTTAAAGAAAAAGAAAGCATTAACTACGAGGAATTTTGCTAAACAAAAACCAAACACATAAAAACTAAAAAAAAAGAAAGGCTGAGCAGGACTGAAGTATGATCTATGGCATGGCTCCTATTAAAACCAACTTCGCCAGTCCTGTGTGTTTGATACCAACTCTAATCACAGTTGCTGTTATGGATATGACGGTAAACACTCTACGAAAGTCTTTGACAGTGAAAGCGACAGAAATATAAGAAAGCAATAAGAGTGCGTTTGAACATACTGCCACGTTACGTGTGCGAGCGCGCGCGAACTCATTCCACTTTCTCCGTGTGTGTGTGTGTGTGTGTGTGTGTGCGACTGTAGTTTGAAGTACAGTGGTAGATATTGGTGTGAGTGTAGTTTAAAGTACAGTGGTAGATATTGGTGTGACTGTAGTTTAAATTACAGTGGTAGATATTGGTGTGACTGTAGTTTAAAGTACAGTGGTAGATATTGGTGTGACTGTAGTTTAAAGTACAGTGGTAGATATTGGTGTGACTGTAGTTTAAAGTACAGTGGTAGATATTGGTGTGACTGTAGTTTACAGTACAGTGGTAGATATTGGTGTGACTGTAGTTTAAAGTACAGTGGTAGATATTGGTGTGATTGCAGTGCAGATTTCTCTCTCTCTTCTCTCTCTCTCTCTCTCTCTCTCTCTCTCTCTCTCTCTCTTCTCTCTTCTCTCTCTCTCTCTCCACTACCCTGGAAGGATGACAAAACTGTTGGTCCAAACAGTTCATTATGCCACCGATGAACTGAATCCTCATAAATAATTACATATATAGAAAAGCGCGTGCTCTGTGACGAAATGCTTTGGTTCCATTTGTTAGAGGGTCTGGACATTGAGTATGTAGGCTTTAAACCTGTTTGTGAGGGTGATTCCTTTCTTAATGACATCTGTTTTTCTGCACGAGCGTTTCTTATGACTCTGGCTTTGAGCAATCAACATTGAAAAAGGCACTGTACATAAATCATACGTGTCTGACATATCATTTTTGTCGATTTCTGCATTATAATCATTTGGCGCTCAATTGGAGGAGAGAAGTGATTGTTCCTTTTTCGTGTTCATTATCTGCAATGTTGTTTGTCTGGCCTGAAAGAAGACCACAGAGGTCGAAACGCGTCATGGTTTTATCTTCTTTGTTTAGCTCCCTTTTATCTGGCGGAAGACTTTTTTTCTGTTAGGTTCGTTTCAAATGTCCACCTGCAGTCATCTCACTTTGAAATTAATTATTATCATTATTATTACCAATGCCAGTCCCTCAGCAATGAGCCTTATGATTTCTCCCTGCGTCTGTCTGTCTGGTTGTTCATACAGTCCTTCGAATGAGACTATAAACCGAGGTTCCGTGTGTGAACGCACGCATAATATCTTGCACACACGTAAAATCCCATCACCAACTTTCGGAAGAGTAGGCCAGTTTGGCCGTTGGTATGGATGACACGTTACACACAGCATGCACCCTGCGTAAGAAATGGAAAGAATGAAGGAAGTAAAGAAACTGAGTGAACGATATTGAACGATATTGACTGGATGACACGGGAAACGACTGAATGAAGCGCCAGCTGGCAGCTCTTCAGTCGGCACTACCCAGGTAGGCAGCCCGTTGTGTAAGCGTGTGTTGATTGTAAAGCGCTTAGAGCTTGGTCTCTAGCCGAGAATAGGCGCTATATAAGTATTCATTATTATTATTATTGTTATATGTCAGCGGCATTACGCACAAAGACAAAACCCAAACCAAAAACAACCTAAAGCAGCTATTGGAGTTGTAGGCAGGTGGTAAAGTGTGCACCCATGTCGTTGTGATGGTGTGGAGTGGTAGGCAGTGCAGGCGAAGACAGACTGATGATGTCTTCCAATCGGACGACAGTGCAGGTTCCAAGACAAGCTGCAAGCAGTTCCAGAAAGGTCAGCGTCATCAGACGGTGACACTCTCAGTGTTCCTGCTCAGCTGCCTGTATACAACGTAGCCCCGGACAATCTCATGACGTTTCCCAGTGCATTCATAGTGGCTTCAATCAAACACCAATGTTCATACCGTATGGAATGAGCAACAGTGCCATCATTTCAACCACCACCACAAGCTTTATACTGATCATGTACAGTGTCACAAATTCCATCTACTCCCCGAATACAACACACCTCTATTTGTTCATAAAGACCTATTTTTCTTTACAGAAGTAAACGTTGGAATTTGGTGGGTTTTGTGTTCTCTTAAGAAATACAAGAAGAAAGCATACTTGGTCTTTGTCAACAATTACTTCCTTGGAAAAGATTCTTGTCAACTCTCTCTCTCTCTCTCTTCTCTCTCTCTCTCTCTCTCTCTCTCTCTCTCTCTCTTACCTTGCTATGTTCGTAATAATTAATTGCGTCTATCTCTTTCTATCATTAAAAAAGATAATCTCTCTCTCTCTTCTCTCTCTTCTCTCTCTCTCTCTCTCTCTCTCTCTCTCTTTCTGTGCTGCTCTGGGGACCGTCTCCATACTCAGTCATCCTCTGCCGTTAAGCTCTCTCTTTCTCTGTCTGTCTGTCTATCTGTATGTCTGTATGTCTGTCTGTCTCTGTCTCTGTCTCTGTCTCTCTGTCTCTGTCTGTCTGCCTGTCTCTCTCTGTCTCTGTCTCTGTCTGTCTGTCTCTGTCTCTCTGTCTCTGTCTGTCTGTCTGTCTGCCTACCTGTCTGTCTGTCTGTCTGTCTGTCTGTCTGTCTGTCTGTCTCTCTCTCTCTCTCTCTCTCTCTCTCTCTCCTCTCTGTGTCTAAAAGACAGAGGAGTAGCTGACCATGAAGATGGCCCCCAGAGTAGGAGCAATAGACAGAGAGAGTAGGGGGAAAAGAGAGAGTGAGGGAGAGAGAGGGAGAGAGAGGGAGAGAGAGAGGAGGAGGGAGGGAGGGAGGGAGAGAGAGAGAGAGAGAGAGAGAGAGAGAGAGATAGGGAGAGGGAGGGAGGGAAGGAGAGGAGTCAGAACTCAGAACTCAGATGGTTTACTTCATATAAAGGCCATGGCCCCTTATGAAGGGGGGCATGGAGAACATAACAACAATATAAACATCACAAAGAACACAAGAAAAACTGGATGTACTACTCTGTCACGAACTCATGACTAATCTAAACTGAAATGCCTTGAAGGAGAGAGCGAGAGCGAGAGAGGAGAGAGAGAGGAGAGAGAGAGAGAGAGAGAGAGAGAGAGACAGAGACAGAGACAGAGAGACAGAGAGAGAGAGAGACAGAGAGAGAGAGAGACAGCGACAGAAAGAGACAGACAGACAGACAGACAGAGAGAGAGACAGAGATAGAGACAGAGAGACAGACAGACAGACAGACAGACAGACAGACAGACAGACAGACAGAGAGAGAGCCAGAGACAGACAGAGCGAGACACCTGAAATTGAGAGGAGTGACTGACTGTGGAGACGATTCCAGAGCAGCAGTGAGAGAGAGGAGAGAGAGAGAGAGAGAGAGAGAGAGAGAGAGAGAGAAGACAGACAGACAGACAGACAGACAGACAGAGCAGACAGACAGACAGACAGACAGACAGACAGACAGACAGACAGAAGACAAAGACAGAGACAGAGACAGAGAGACGGACAGACAGACAGACAGACAGACAATCAGACAGACAGACAGAACCTGAAAAGAGGATTAATGAGTATGGAGACGGCTCCTAAAGCACCAGCACAGAGAGAGAGGAGGGCAGGGGGACCATGTGGGCGCCCTCCGTGCGCCAGAGAGAGAGAGAGAGAGAGAGGAGAGAGAGAGAAGGAGAGAGAGGGAGAGAGAGAGAGAGAGAGAGAGAGAGAGTTTATTCAATGAGGCGATGGCCGCTTTCGAAGGTGGTGTATAAACAACATAGAATACAGGTACAGGAAATGTTCACTACAGAATTAAAACAAATCTTAAATAAATGTTAGCGAACCGCCCAGAGAACGTGGACAAACGAGTCACAAGACGAAACACAACGCGTTTCGACCTCTTAGGTCTTCATCGGGTGAGACATAAACTTCACAGGGTTCAGCGCAAGGAAGAAAGAAGGAAGAAGGTGTTGATTCAACGCCTTCTTCCTTGCGCTGAACCCTGTGAAGTGATCTGAAGCGATCAAAGCTAAGTGAATTTTCGTTGTTTTATTCGTTTATGTCTCACCCGATGAAGACCTAAGAGGTCGAAACGCGTTGTGTTTCGTCTTGTGACTCTGTCCACGTTCTCTGGGCGGTTCGCTAACATTTATTTAAGATTTGTTTAGATTTCCGCCTGCAGTCGTCTCGCTTTGCAACTAGAATTAAAACGCCAAATGGGTAGAGAAACATGAGAAAATTGATTACAGAATTATGAGCAATATCCAGATCGAATTTTAGATGCTTTATATAAATAAACAGCAGACTGTTTGACAATATCTTCACGCTTAAATGACGTCTTAGTTCCAGCTTGAGCGCGCCTCCAGCAAAATTCCCACGCACTGTTTACTCTCTCTCATAGTGAGAAGGGATAGTGCAGACAGAAGCACTGAACGCTCGTAAAGTAAACAAAATGGTATGCACTCGTTCATTAGGAGGGGGGGGGGGGGGATGCACTACTCTGTTTCGTTACAGTAATCGTACTTTCGTTTCAAAACATTCCTTCTTTGTGGTGGATTCCGTACTCAGTGCATTAATTATAATACACTTATTTGTATCACATCTATAAAAGTGCCTTATATTCACGCAAACAGTTGTATTTGCTGTAGGAATACGGTTCTGCTGTTCACCTAGGGGGCTCACAGACACCTGATACTGCAGAATCCACTGACTTAGGGACGGCTCTCCGCTCCTTTGACTCACGGTACTGCAGTAGACGCTGTGCTTTACCATGTGGGTATGAAGGGAAAAAAGTAGGAAATATGGCAGAG
>JAMYXO010000114.1:45000-52500 GCA_033310375.1 Conus canariensis
GTTGTAGAGGAGGATGGACTGGATCACTGACTGATAGAACAAGTTCAGGAAGGTGCTGTTGACCCTGAACTGTGGGAGCTTCCGCAGAAAGAAAAGACGCTGGTTGGCCTTCTTGCAGCACATGCCGATGTTAGGGGTCCGCTCCATCTTGTCAATGACTTGCGATGTACTTGTAGGTGCGAACAATGCGCACTTCCTCTTCCTTGATGACAATTGGGTGGGTGCTGCTTGGGTTCCTGCGGAAGTCGATGACCATCTCCTCTGTCTTGGTGACATTGAGCTGAAGGAATTTCCTGTCGCACCAGTCCACCAACTTGCCGACTGCCTCTCGGTACATGGTTTCATCAGAGTCGTGCATCAGCCCTGTAAGTGACGTGTCATCTGCGAACTTGGTCTGCAGACTGCATGCCTCCCTGGTGCGGCAGTCAGCTGTGTACATGGTGAACAGGGCATGCGACAGAAAAACACCCCTGTGGGGGCTCCTGCATTGGTCACCAGGACATCGGAGACAACCCGGCCAACTACGACTTGCTGTGGTCTGTCAGTCAGGAAGCTGAAGATCCATTTGATGATCTCTGGGTTAACAGCCATGGCCAGTAGTTTTCCGACGAGGTGATGGGGCTGAATGGTGTTCAAAGCACTTGAAAACTCCACGGACAGAACCCTGGCGAACGTCCCGAGCCTATCAGGTTGCTGGTGGAAGTGGTGCAGCATTGTCTGGATGGCATCTTCTGTGCTCTTACCTCTGGTGTAGGCGAACTGCAGTGGATCTTGATAGTCTTCAGTTTCTCCCCTGAGATGCTTGAGGACAATTTCCTCAGTACATTTCATGGGGACTGATGTTAGCGCCACTGGTCTGTAGTCGTTGAGCTGACTGATCACTTTCTACTTTGGCACAGGAATGATTGTGGATGACCTCCATAATCGCGAAACATGGCCTTCCTGAAATGTTCGCTGGAACAGCTCTCTGAAGACATGGGCCAAGGAGTTGCTGCAGGTTTTCAGAGTCCTACTGCTGATGCTATCCGGACCAGAGGCACTTCTGACATTCAGCTTCCTGAACAGTCGGCGGACTTCCTCTTCATTGATGGTCACCGGGGATCCAGGGATCTGGGGCACCGTGTCCATGGCCCGCTGCTGCTCAATGCTGAAGTCCCACTGGTCAAAACGTGTGTAGAACACATTCAGTACATTGGCCAATCTCCTCTCGTCGTCTGCTCTCAGTTCAGCTTTCTTGGGCCTGTACCCTGTTATGGCAGAGATGTTCTGCCAGCACTTCCTGGAGTCACCTTGCCGGAAGTTGTCCTCGAGTTTTGCAGAGTACTTCTTCTCCTCCTGATCCTCTTGTCGATCTTCTTCTAGGTGAGCTGCATATTCCTGGTGTCCTTTTCTTTCAGAGCTGACTTTCTCTCTTTCAGCAGCTGTTTCAGGCCCTTGGTGATCCAGGGCTTGGGTTGTGTACAGCCTGATCTCCATTGTCTGTAGTACCATGCCCACGCAAAAGTTGATGTAGCTGGAGATCACGTCAGTTGTCTTGTCTAGTGGGCTCTCATCGTCCAGAAACACACCCCATTCTGTTTATTCAAAACAGGCGTGTGTGTGTGTGTGTGTGTGTGTGTGTGTGTGTGTGTGTGTGTGTGTGTGTGTGTGTGGTGTGTGGTGCATACTTGCATGCGTACGTAGCTGCGTATTTTGTGCCTGTCCGTACGTCGGAGCGTACCACTATAATTCTTTTTGTAGTTATTTCCCTTTCTGTGGCCCAACTCATATCTGCAGGACTCTCATCCACAGTGTGATTTGAAGCTGCCCTGATGTTAAAACAGCAAAATAGCAACAACAACAAATTTAAGTAAAAAAAACACGGTACTGGCAAGAATCTATATTCTCTTCCCTTTAATTCAGTTGACGTGTAGAAACACTACTTTATACAGCAAAGGAATTTGAAGTTATAAATGAAAGAAAAAACAAATACTTCTCCTGTCTGAAAATGTTCAATATTCTTTTCGATAGAAAGTGTTTTCAGTTGTAATGAATTCGCTGAGTGATCATGCATCCCGTTAGATCAGCTCCAAGCATTAGTGGCATTGTCGCTGGGCCACATATTTCACCCCTTTTACTACGTGTGGTTAAAATGAACTCTGTAGTGTTTGTGCAATCTTTGCTGACAGAGCGCGCATAAAAGGAAGAAAACAAAACTGACAGTGAGATGACTGCAGGCGGAAACTGACACAAACCTAACAGAGAAAGGACTGTTCTGTACGTTGGACAAGAAGAAAAAAGATGGGGGCAACAAAAGACAAAATAAAACGCGACGCGTTTCGAGACCTCTTTGGCCTTCTTCTTCAGGCAAGATTAGCCAACACTTAGGACATTCGAAACAAAGAGCGAGCAATCAGCCACTTCTTTTCGTGTAACTACTGGGCGCAAAATGAATCCATTCCAGTCAGTTCACGCGTAGAAATATTAGTTTTGACAGCCAAGGGAAGGAATTAGATGATCTGATTCCAAATAATTACTTCCCTTGTCTGAAAATGGTCAGCATTTTGTGTGAATAGAAAAGTTTTCTTTTTGTCTTTTCTAATCAATTCGCTGATTGGGCGCAAAAGAAATCTGTCAAAACATTAGTTTGTACTGCCAAGGAAATGAGTTAGAAGTTCTGAATCGAAAGAGTTAAAATGTCACATTTGTTGAATTTTGTTCTGTCTGCGATGATATCGGAAGAAAAAAGAAAAAAAGAGAGAAAAGAAGGTACACAGGAAGAACGACAGAATGAAAGAAAGGGAGTACAGAAGACTGGAAAGAGAAAAGAAAGAAGGAAAGATCGATAGATAGAAAGAAAGACAGACAATCAACAAACAAAAAAGAAAGAAATGCACACCAAAACAAGGCACAAATGACGCAAAGTTGCCATCCGTCTGTCTGGAGAGACAATGGTGTTGCGCCATGGATCAGTCAGTTGTGGAGTTGCAGCGCCTGCTGTGGCTGAAGAGCCTGATCCTCGAGCGGCAGTTGCTGCAGGTGAAGTCTGCGTCATCAGTGTCTGTGGGTGCCGACGCCATTCTTTGCCCGTCTGCGGCGCCTCCGTTCTTCCCACTGGGCATCTCTCCTCTGCTCTGCTCTGCTTGCTTGATGCCGGCCTTGATGGTGGACGCCAGCTGACCCGGTCTGAAACTGCTGTCTCTAGGTCTGCTGGGTCGAGGTTGCCAAAGACAAACACAGAAATTTTCAATAACAACAAGGAAGAAAAGTACAGAAAGAACGAAAGATAGACACCCATGAGGATGTTTTGAAAGAAGAGAAAAATAGACAGCAAAACAATGCAAAAATTGACAAGACATAGCCCAAACACAGAAAAAATATAGACAAAAACCCATGAATAAACATAGAAATGGTCAATGAAGTACAAAAATAATGAAAGACGGACACGAGCAAGTTTTCAAACAAAAGAAACAAAACAAAACAAAACAAAAAACACAAACAAACAAAAACGAAAAAAAAGAAAGAAAAAAAGAAAAGAACGAAAAAAAAGGGAAAAGAAATATACGACAAAACAACTCCAAAAAGGATACAAAGACATAAACTGAATTTTTGAACAGTAAAATGTAGGAAAAATAATAAAGACGGACAAAGAAAAACTGAAGGTTTTTCAAGAAGAAGAAGAAGAAGCTCAACAAGAGAATGTTTTTTGGTTGCTTGCTTGGATTCATAAACTGGTTGAAAGGGTGCATCCACGATCTGACCTTTGCTACTCTCTCTCTCTCTTCTCTCTCTCTCTCTCTCTCTCTCTCTCTCTCTCTCTCTCTCTCTCTCTCTCTCTGTGCTATTTTCGTAATAATTGATTGCGTCTATATCCCATTGCTACAAAAAAAAAAAGTTTTCATATGTGATAACAGATATACCAAACAAACAAACAAACAAACAAAACTTGATTTTTGTGTTTGTATCATTCATTCAAGAGTAGCGCTTACAATCTTTCTTATTCTGCCAGTGTGTGTGTGTGTGTGTGTGTGTGTGTGTGTGTGTGTGTGTGTGTGTGTGAGTGTGTGTGTGTGTGTGTGTGTGTGTATGTGTGTGTGTTCGTGCGGTGTGTGTGTGTGTGTGTGTGTGTGTGTGTGTGTGTGTGTGTGTGTGTGTGTGTGCGTGTGTGCGCGCGCAAGCGCGCGGGCACGTGCATACATGCGTGCGTCTGTAGATCCATATATCTGTACCTGTTGTATGTTGGAGTATACAACTATAATTCTTTTGTAGTTATTTCCCTTTCCGTGACCGAACTCATATCTGCGGGTCTCTCTTCCACAGTGTGATTTAAAGACAGCAAAATAGCAACAAAAAGAAAATTGAAAAAAAAAAAAAAAAAAAGAAGTACTGGCAAGAATCTATATCCTCCTCCCTTTAATGCAGTTCACGCGTAGATAACTATATTACAGCAGGGAAGGAATTTAGAAAGTTCTGAATCTATAAAAATTATTTCCCTGTCTGAAATGGTCAACATTTTTTTTTTTCATAGAAAGTTGATTTCTTTTTCTAATAAATTCTTGAATGACCATGCATTCCTGTGAGATCAACACCAAACCATTAGTGGCATTGTCTTTGGGCCATATATTTCACCATTTTTACTCTGTGTGGTTAAAATGAAACTCTGTAGTGTTTGTGCAATCTTTGCTGACCGAGCGCACAAAAAAAAAAAAAAAAAAAAGAAAAAAACAAAAACAAAAGAAAGTGAGGTGACTGCAGGCGGAAATACACAAACCTGACACAGAAATGACTGTTCCGTACGTTGGACAAGAAGCAGAAGAAGAAAAAAAAAAAAGGGGGGGGAACAAATGACAAAACAAAACACGAAGCGTTTCGAGACCTCTTTGGCTTCTTCTTCAGGCAAGATTAACCAACATTTGGGACAAATCGAAACGAAGAACAAGCAACCAGTCACTTTCTTCTTGTAACTACTGGGCACAAATGAATCCATTTTAAGTCAGTTCACGGTTAGAAATATTAGTTTATTCCGCCAAGGAATGGAATTACTTCCCTTGTCTGAATGGTCAGCATGTTGAATAGAAAAGTTTTCTTTCGTTTATTTGTAATTCGCTGATTGCGCGAAAAAGAAATCTATCAAACACATTGGCTTATACCGCCAAGGGAATAAATTAGAATTTCTAAATCGAAAGAGTTAATAGTTTATGTGTTGAATTTTGATCTGTCTGCGATGGATATCCGAATCACACACACACACACACACACACACCCCCACCCACACACACACGCACACACACACACACACACACACACACACACACACACACACACACACACACACACACACACACACACACGTACACGCACGCACACACGCACGCACACACACAATGTTGCATGGCAACCTTCCAACTCAAAATGGATACGCTTATACGCCGTCTGTTCAATCCCCAGGCTACACCATTGCAGAAAACGGAGTATGTTGGTTATTCAATGGAACTCCTGGGCCAAACGGATACGTTAGGTGTACCGTGCATAGACTGAGCTATGTACTGTTTCGGGGGCAGGGTGCATTCCACCCCCAGATGTGGATGCATCCCACCTCTGCCCAAATAACATCTGATACTGCCAGACCACATCAGTCTGGAGCCCAGTACAATCAACTATCAGAGAAAATCCTGTGTAGCAGAGGGTCATTGCACAGGTCACGGCCTGTACCCCAATGCCTTCTCCACCTCCAACTGTAAAGGGCATCAGGAGCCAGCACAGGCGTTGTGCTCACATTGACGTCACTACTGTCATACCATCATGCAGGGGCGGGGCAGGGAGGGAAGGAGTCGGGGGAGGACTGCAGGCGGAAATAGAAACCTAGTTCCAAGAGAAATGACTACACCAGCGGACAAACCAAAACACGACGCCTTTCCAGACCTCTTGTGTCTTGTTCCTCAGGCAACATGAAACACCATTTGGGACCATTCAAAACGAAAAACGAGCACTCACTCACTTTTTTTTCATCATGATGGGGCCAAAGATACTGTGCTTCTTCGTACGCGTCGCGTTTTTTTTTAATGTCATTTGTTTGTTTTGTTTGTTAAGCGGCATAGTCCTTTTATTGTTTTGAAAGAAAAGGCTGATTCAATACCACAAAGAGCGATTCCAATGAAGATATTCCTGATCAACCCCAACCGAATTATTGCTCTTTGTTTTCTTGCAAGAATTACTGCGCTTTGCTTTTTTTTTTTTTTTTTTTTTTTTTTTTTCAAGGTTTCTTTCGTTGTTTTTCTCAACATCGATTCACTTCGTGCGCACGAAGGAAACGCACGAAAAAGGTCTACAAATGGAGTGAACATAAAGCCGATTGTATTGAATCAGAGAGAATGAGTATGGACAATAAATATGAAGAGGGGAGCTGGAAGGGGCGGGGGGTAGGGGGGGGGAGGGGGTGTCAAAAAGAGGAACGATTTAGTTCCGTTGAACCTTTATCTTGTGGTGGTGACTGATATCGTTACTGTGGTGGTTGCTGTTGCTATTGTTACGTGTCATTGTTCTGTGCATTTTCGCCACGCTGCTCATTAATGACGCTCTCCCATACACAAAAAAACACTTTAGTTCATCCGAACACAGCCTTAGCCACAACAAATCCACAGAGAGCAATGTGTTTCAGAGAGAACTAATATCAACAGGAACAACTGACAAATAAAATCAGCAAGTGAAGGTCTATGTAGCCAGGTGCTCAAATGGGCACATCTCTCGTGGTGACCATCAGCAGATGAAATGGTCTGTTCGGGAGTTACCTTTCCCCTTACCTCCCCTGATTGATCAACCTTGGATTAGTTCGGATCAACTCCTTCAAATGGGAATGCCTCAGAACCTATATCATTATTATGTCTATGTCGCTGAAGTCACACAAATGAATGTATTTGATTCTTTATGACTGTGTTGGACCGAAAAGCCTATATTTTCTAAACTAAACTGGCATTTTGCACGATCGATTTCGGCGTCATTTTTCATCGATCACCCGCCAGTTGAAATGGTTTATTTAGGAGTTACCTTCCCCCTTACCTCCCTTGATTGATGAATCTGGATTGTTTTGTGTCAACTCTTTAACATAAGTGCCTCGGAACCTATATCATTACTATATATACATCGCTAATATCGCAACAATGAATGTATTTTTATACCTTGGACCAAAAAGCCCATATTTTCCCTAAACTGTTTCTCGCACAATCAGTTTTGGCGCCATTTTTCATATTCCGCCGACCAAACCTGGACTACTTCTTGATTTGCCAAAAGTTTGTGAAAAAAACTGTCGAATCCGAAAACGTTCATTCCAAGTCAATTGCGTAAGCTGTCATTTCGTGGATCGCATGCCTACGATCTTTTCCGTACAAGTTTGCGACTCTACGACATGACTGACGATGCCGACCTGTCTGGAACAGTCGTCTTCTTCGTTCCACTTTGTGTCATTGTCGGAGTTGTGCGCTAATTGTCACTCTACGAAATTCAGACTTCCCGATCGACATGTTG
>JAMYXO010000114.1:55000-78936 GCA_033310375.1 Conus canariensis
TTGTTGTTGTTGTTGTTGATCTAACATGATTTTGGGGTGCTGAATCCAAATCCGTTGGAGGCCACTTCGTAAATGTTGGGCATTTTGAGTTATTGCGTAAAATCCCAGATGGCCGCCACCAGATTTGTAAACTGCAAATATAGAGGACAAATGATGCCTGATTGTGATTATTTTATAATGAGTTTTGGTCTCAATCAAGAAAATTATTCTGTAAACCAGAATGATTCATAGTATCTAAATTTGTATCCAATTTCAGTATGTTTTATCCGATTTTCGCTTTTCCAAAATGGCTGCCATTGGAAGAAAACAGTACCTTTCTTTATTATAACTGGCATGCAAAATCAAATCAGTGAAGTCGACAATCTAAATGGAAAAGAACTGCTAAAGGGGAATAGCAAGCCTTCTGTCCTTCCAAAATTGTAGCATCAAATAATTAATGGTTGCATGCGTAGAATAATCAAATACATGCATGAACAAAGTTGATCCGTGTCCAACAGGATCTGGCCTCAAAACATATAGTAATAACAGTCGTAGTGAACTATTTCTTACAAGTACTGTCTTATCAGAGAGAGTGAATGAACAGCGGAAACTTTAGAATCTACAATATCAATGATCAGTCATATTTTCGCTTACATGCATTATTACAGACGCGCACGCATCCACTTACAGAGAATATACTCAGACACATACACGCACGCATACACTCGAGCACGCACACACACACACACACACTCTCTCTCTCTCTCTCTCTCTCTCTCTTTGATAGAGAGAGAGAAAGGGAGAGAGACAGACAGATAGATAGACAGAGACCGAGAGAGCGAGAGCGAGAGAGAGGGAGGGAGAGATGGGAGAGAAAGAGAGAGAGACACAGAGAGAGAGAGACATACAATAAGTTGGAGGGGGGGGGGGGGGGGGGCATTTTGGGATGACAGTGATTGTCAACCATGGGGGGACATAACAGGTATGGGGGGGACATTCTGGAATGCCTCCCCAGGGGGACGCATCAGTATACCTAAGACGTCCCCTGGGGGGCATTCTAGGATGGGGGGCAATCTGGGGTGTTACACCGGCCTTGATGGTGGACCGCCAGCTGACCCGGTCTGAAGCTGATGTCTCCAGGTCTGCTGGGTCGAGGTTGCCAAAGACAAACACAGAAATTTTCAATAACAAGAAGAAGAAAAGTACAGAAGGAATAGATACGATGAGCATGTTTTCAAAGAAGAGAAAAATAGACAACAAAACAAAGCAAAAATTGAGAATAAACATAGAAATGGTCAATGAAGTACAAAAATAATGAAAGACGGACACGAGCAAGTTTTCAAACAAAAGAAACAAAAGAAAACAAACAAAACAACAACAACAACAAAATAAATAAATAAAGAAAAGAAAAGAAAAGAAAGAAAGAAAGAAAGAAAGGGAGAAAGAAATATACGACAAAACAACTCCAAAAAGGATACAAAGACATAAACTGAATTTTTGAACAGTAAAGTATAGGAAAAAATATAAAAGATGGACAAAGAAAAACTGAAGGTTTTTCAAGAAGAAGAAGAAGAAGAAGAAGAATCTCAACAAGAGAATGTTTTTGGTTGCTTGCTTGTTTGTTTGTTTGTTCTCCTCGTGGGCAACAACAGTGTGCTGCACTCGCCTCCAGTCGATCTCGTCTGGCCTAACTTGCAGACTACACTAAGCTGCGTAGATCTTGTTCCGCTGGTTTCTCCCCGAGTTTTCTTTTTCCCACCGGGAGGAGGACGACTACTTTGTCATAGAAATAACACCTCGGTCCAATGGGAACAGGTCAACCTCAAGCTCTCGCCCGTACCGGCGGCAACGCAGATTTTTCTCTGTGTTAGATTTTTTCTCTGTGAGAGAGAGAGAGAGAGAGAGAGAGAGAGAGAGAGAGAGAGAGAGAGAGAGAGAGAGAGAGAGAACGAACGAACGAACGAACGAACGAATTTTTATTTTCAGAGGGTAATGGAATAAGCATCACTGCTTTTTTACATCCAGCCCTCCGGGGCCAAAAGAAATTTAAGAAAGGAAAAGAAAAAAAAACACAAAAATATTGATTAATATAAAATAATGAAAAATCATTCTTAAATATGAAATACGAAAATACAAAAGGATACAAAATCTATGTACAGAGGGAACACCGACAGAAGGTGTGGGAGACGGTGGGGGTGGGAGTGGGATGGGGTGGGATGGGTTGGGATGGGGGACAATTAAGAATGAGAGAGGGGGGGGGGGGGTGGAAGAAAAGGAAGAACTGATAAGGAAAATGAAACATTTTCACAGAGCAGTTATTGGTACATCTTTGGGCAAAGTGGTGTAAGATCAGACAGATACATCAAGTACGTAAAAAGATTGGATTGAAACTTACTAGTGTTTGGTTCGTTTTTCAGTTTTTCTGGGATATTATTCCACAGCCACCCACCAGAATAAGCAAGGCTTGATTTGCATAAATTAATTGATGGGAAAGGGAGATTTATTTTATGCGAATGACGATGATCATTAGAAGTAAATATATTCATTAAATAGGAAGGAGCACTGCCGTGCAGTATTTTATGCATAAAGAGTGCTTTATTGTACAATAGTTTGGTCTTGAATGGAAGGATACCTGCTCGTTCATAATCAGGGTGCCCTAGCGAGGGTTCATCAATTATTATTTTGACAGCTCTCTTGTATATACTAGTCAATGGTTTAAGCAACTTATTGCTAGCTAAATCCCAGAGTGTCGAGGCATAGTCAATATTTGGCTGAATATAAGATTGAAAAAATAATTTTCTGGTGTGATAATCTAAAAAGTTTTTTATTTTCCTGAGCTGATACAGTTTTACAGCAAGATTTTTGGAAAGAAGTTCTAAATGTTTCGACCAAGATAGGTTGTTGTCGATTGCTATTCCTAAGACTCTGTGATTTGAAACCTCTTTGATTTTTTCGTTACCAATATAAAGGATTGGCAAGTTTTCGGTTACATTTTGACGTTTTTGCCTTGTTGTAATCAACATGAATTTCGTTTTTTGAGGATGCAGAGACATGTGATTGAGTTGTGTCCATTTAACGAGAAGGTTGATATTTTTCTGAATATCAAGGTAGACTTGCTGAGCATTAGAGTTATTAGTGTCGATAGTGGTATCATCGGCAAACATTTCACAATGAGAAGTCAAGGTTAATGGTAAATCATTAATATAGAATAAGAAGAGCAGTGGACCAAGCACCGAGCCTTGTGGTACACCAAAGTTATTGGGAATCAAAGTAGAATAACAATCATTTAATAATACTAATTGTTGCCTGTTGGAAAGGAAGGATGAAATTAGTTTTAGAGTGTCGGAAGTTAGTCGATAAATAGTTAACTTTCTGAGCAAAAGTTCATGATTAATGACATCGAAAGCTTTAGCAAAATCCACGAAGAGTACTCCGGAAAAGTGTTTGTTGTTTATGTTTGAAAGCCATCGATCAACTATCTTGGTAAGAGCTGTTTGACAAGAATGATTCTCTCTAAATCCGGATTGATTAGGGTGTAGTAGATCGAATTGTTTTACATGAGAAAGAAGACACTTTTTTATGTGTTGTTCTAATGGTTTTGAAAGAACTGATAGAATAGAGATAGGTCGATAGTTAGAAGGATCCGCCATGTTTCCTGATTTGTACAATGGTATGACTTTAGCTTGTTTAAAAGCATCAGGAAAGCAATGCTTATCAATGCAGAGATTATAAATATATGTGAGAGTTTCTGCTATAACAGATGCTGATAGCTTAAGAATTTTCCCGTCAATTCCATCAATTCCACGAGTTGCTGTCTGTTTTAACCGTCTAAGAGAAGAGAAAACTTCGTGGACATCCATGGCACTAATATCCAAAGCTGAATGGATGTTCTTCTGGTGGCAGTATTTCAGTAATTCTTGTAGATCGTTACGTTTTGATTCATCGTTTCGTATGATTTGATTTGCTATACTTGCAAAATGGGCGTTCAGTTCACTTGCAGATATGTCTTTTGTTAAGTTTAATACAGGGTCAGAATTTTTCTTGGTTAAGCCATGTATAGCTTTCCAAATAGATTTACTGTCTTTCTTTCTATTAATAAGGTCCAAGAAATATTTCCTTTTCTCTGATCGTATTAGGGAGGTCACCTTATTTCTGTACTTTTTGAATTCTTCGCGAGAGCCATTTTTTAACAGATAATCCCTTTGGTATATAGTGTCCTGTATTTCTTTTGTAAGCCAAGGTGGTTTTATCCGATGTTTTACTCTTTTAGTTTGAAGAGGGGCATGCTTATTGTATACGTCATGGAAAATGTTATACCATACTTGCAGAGCTTGATTGGGGTCAGTATACTGATACACGTCATTTAAAGGGGAATTTAAAAGATCTGAGAGAAATTTGTCACGATCAAATTTAGAAAAGTTCCTGAATGTAATCGTTTTATGATTTAACTTGGGTATTTTGACACCCTTTTTGGTCCACGTAAAACAAATCGGAAAATGGTCACTGCAGCCATAAGCAGGAGCAACTGATTCTACTATTGTTTCTGAATTGGTAACATATATATGATCTATTAATGTTTCAGAAGAATTGGTTACACGGGTAGCTGATTTTATTAATTGTGTCAAACCAAATGATTCAAAAGTTTGAGTCCAGTGATTATCAGTTTTGAATAAATCAATATTAAAATCACCTAATATTATGACATCTTTGTAATTATCATTAGCATTTTCCAACATTGAAATGAAGCGGTCGATCCAGTCGACATGTTCGGCTGGATTCATGTATAGAAAACATAGAGGTATGGGCTTGTTATACTTCAGTTGTATTTCGATCCAAATAGTTTCTACGTGATGCTGTTCAAGGTAATCAATTCTTTCAACTTTAATTGACTGATGGACATACACTATTATGCCAGTTTCTTTTTTTTGAATGGGGTCTTTACGAATTATATTATAGCCTGGAATTGAAAGGTCACTATTAGATATGAATGGAGATAAATGGGATTCTGAAAAACCAAATATGTGAAAATGTTTGCCCAAATTTGATAATATGGATGATATTTCAGTAATCTTATTTATAACATGATTAATATTTAGATGCCCCACTCTAAGTCCATCCTCGGTTAGCCAAGGGCTACCACGTTCTGACATTATACAGGCCAACAAGGAAAACACGATCCACTATACAATAGAGAGAGAGAGGAGAGAGAGAGAGGAGAGAGAGAGAGAGAGAGAGAGAGAGGTGTGTGTGTGTGTGTGTGTGTGTGTGTGTGTGTGTGTGTGTGTGTGCGTATTCGATTGCTTTTTTTGTGGGAAGGTGAAGATAATGCAGAGTACACCGCTTCCCCCGACCCCCCCCTTCCCCCCCCCCCCCCCCCCCCCCCCCCCCCCCCCCCCCTTTCTGAACACGTGCATGCACGCTGTGTCCGTTCGCGCATGAATGCATGTGTGTCTGTCTGCTGCTCTGTTGGTTGGAGCCTACAACTTGATTTCTTTTGTAATTATTTCCCTTGCAAGTGATGGGCGTGGATTTAGTTCATAACGGAGCAAGAGTTACTGTACGTGCTTTGTAATTTTTGTCTACCGCTTCCTGCCTCACTTAAGATTTTTCTTTTAAGCTGAAAACCAAAATTAGGCAAAAATATTTCAATTACTTGAATAATGCTATTCAAAAAGACAGAAAGAAAGAAAGAATAAAAAAAAGAAAGCTTAAGAGGACTCAAATATAATCTATGGCTCTTATTAAAGCAGGTTCGCTTATGAATCTTCGAATAAAGAGACATTTTGTATTTTAGTACTTTAGTATTTTAGAAGGTAAAGTCAAGATTGAGAAGAATGTGTGACGTAGTATGTGTGAAGTAGTACAGTAATATAGGATTGTATAGTCGATGCCATATGCTGATAGGCTTGTCGCCGATTTCTTTCAAATGTTTTTTTTTCCTTCATATAAGCAGATTATATGTTCTACAGAAAAATGTACAAAGGGGCGTCTGTGCTTTGACCTACTCTCTTATTGGAGTCTCAATTGAATGCTACCACACAAATCAAAATTATACGTGTCAATGTTTGTTATGAACGTCCGATCAGGCATCTGGGAAGCAGGTTACTCTCACAGGACGTCTTTAAATGAGATAAAACTGTCAAAAGTTGCATGTCGCCAAAGAGGGTTAGTTTTTTTTTTTCAAATACACCTATGATGCTCTGTCAATCTATCTAAAGGTGTCTTTTGCCTCAAATAAGCTTTGGTGGCTTGTAGTTTTCTCAAGTAAACTTGATGCTGACATTCAGATTGATGCAGAAACACACGAATTTTTTAATCGTTGTCGACAAAACATTGTAATCTACGTTACTAAATAGCAATGGGTTTAAAAAGACTTAAAAGAAATCTTTTAATCAGACCCTAGTATATATCCTAAAACCAGAAGGAAACAAAAATCACATTTTAAAAACTTCCAATAAACTTAAAGGGGTCTTCACCCATAAATAGCATGTTTGGGTTGTTCAAAAGTATGATCGAGCGTGTTTCGATGTACGTGTTACTTTTTTTCTGGAACTCACTTCTATCCGTGTTTCGGGTCGTGCAAGTAGCCAAATCGTGACTCGCCACGGAGATTGCCGAGCACAGTACGGAAAGAGACGAGAGTCCGGGATTCCGCAAGTGACGTATAAATGCCAAGACTATCGTGAATGAAAGACATGTCCCTAAAAGCTTTCGCTATGAGGACGTAAAAATCAACTATTTTCCGGCGATAATGGCAGATGCTCCCAGCTACGAGTCAAGTTCCAACGAAGAGGACATCGAACGTGAAATTTTCACTGAAGTGTTTGGAGTTCAGCCGTACCAGTTTGAACCTACAGCTCCTTGTACAGTACCACCTCCCTCGCCATCAGACGCTTGTGTTTCTTTCCAGGCAGTTTGACATTCACAACCACTGCAGGAAAACCTAAACTTGTCCTGTACAGAAATCGTATTCACCCCAGCGAAGCAGGTACAGCCAAACTGGCATTAATTTCAAGCAGATCTTCGTTTGCTCTCAACGTGATTTTAATTTCAGACGGAAAGTACCTGTGCATTCTCAGTTCAACTACACCAGCTCCAACCGTTCTGTAAATAACATGTATTCCTCTCAGAATCAACAGAACAGTTCCCCAGTTTACAGCCAGCAAAGCAATGCACCATCTGCCGATTATCCGCCAATAGAGTCCATGAATCATTATCCAACTCTTTTTCATAGAGACAACCCACTGCCACAACAAACTTCAAGCGCGTCTGATCGTGCCCCCCGACCTTTGACCTCCCTTCCGCCCTCTTCCCTGTATAACAGCGGTCAGGCAATCCATGTTCCGCCGCCTTATCCCCCTAGTCAGGCAATGAATCCCGTTGCTCCGGTTCCACATGGAATGTTTAATGACCCAGTGGGCAATCATAACAATGTGCCTATGACACAAACACCACCCACTATTCCATATAATCAATTTCTGTTCAATTTGATGGTATACATGAACAGTCAACGAATGCAACCTCGCCACCTTGCTAGTTGAGTGTGAGTGTGTGTGTGTGTGTGTGTGTGTGTGTGTGTGTGTGTGTGTGTGTGTGTGTGTGTGTGTGTGCTATTACCCGAGTGTTGCACCTGCTGGCTTTGATGGAAGTCCCTGCACTGTTATTACAAAATAATTAATACTTGATTCTGACTGTATGCGTATGTAATTCTTGTCTCCTTGTTTATTCGCATTTTCGTCTACCATTTTCATCAATCATTGCTTTTCGTTCTGTTGGCCGTAAAGACTGATTTTGTAGCCTACAAACCTTGTTAACAATGTGTTTTTGATAAAACGTTTTATGTTATTTCCTTGATGTACGTTGTTAATTTGTCTCATATTGATAAAAGTTAATAGACATAATCTGTCTTGGTTTTTCATTCAACAGTTTACCGTTTGTGGCTATAGTGTGTATATTTAACTATCCATCACTTTGTAATAAGAAGTACTTTCGTGCATAGGCCTGTGGTTTGTGTAATGAATGTTAAAGTGGTAATATGATGCCTTCTACGTTAAGTACATGGCCCTCACACGAGGGGCTTCGTGTTGGATATCTAAATATTAACAGTGCCAGAAATAAGACTGATGATATTGCTACAATTTTACACAACAATGGGAATAACTTTCATGTTTTTTTGTATAGCTGAATCTAGATTAACGGATATAATACCAGATTCCGATATGTACATGCCGAATTATGACACAATCCGACTTGATCCAGCTGCACCAAAATCAACAGGATTAGCTTTATATTGTGCAAATTCAGTAGGATTTAAAAGACTGTTACATTTAGAGAATTATGGCATTGAGTCTGTTTGGATAGAAATAAGTCTTAAACATTGTAAACCGATTATTATAGGATTTCTATATAGAGACCCAGCCGAAACAACTGACTGGTATGATAAGTTTAATTTAATGATGGATTCTGCTATCTTAGCATCCAAAGAATTGATTGTTTTGGGTGACTTTAATATTGATTTAACAATACCAGGAACAAAATGGAGTCACAGTTATTCAATGTATGGATTAGAACAAATCATCGATCGACCAACACGCATTACTGAACATTCGGAAACTTTAATTGATCATGTTTACGTCACCTCAAGAGCAAATATTGTGGAAGTATGTTCTGTTCAAATCGGATGCAGTGATCATTCATCTGTTTGTTTTACATGGATGAAGAAAGGTGTAAAAATTCCTAAGCTGGGACATAAGGAAATCTTTTACAGATTTTTCACACATTTTGACAAAAATGCATTTCTTGATGATTTACTTTCCTCGGGCTTAGATTATGTTTATCAGATAAGAAACCCAGATGAAGCAGTCAATTACTGGGTATACATTTTTAGTTCAATATATGATAAACATGCTCCCTTTGTTAGAAAACGAGTAAAACATACTATGAAACCCCCGTGGTTGACGAAGGAAATAGACAATGACATACATAAAAGAGATCATTTACCCAAGTCAAAGGACAAAGAAAAATTTAGAAAACGAAGAAACAAAGTGAATTCCATGAAACGAAAAGCGAAGAAAAAATATTTTCAAGATTTGGTATTCTCTTCTCAGAATTCAAAATCGACCTGGAAGGCAATTAATCTTTTAACTAATGGTAAATCGAATTCTAAAGTTAAGGTCTAGTTGCAAAGCGAGAGGACTGCAGGCGGAAATCTAAACAAATCTTAAATAAATGTTAGCGAACCGCCCAGAGAACGTGGACAAACGAGTCACAAGACGAAACACAACTAGTTTCGACCTCTTAGGTCTTCATCAGGTGAGACATTAACGAATAAAACAATGAAAATTCACTTAGCTTTGATCGCTTCAGATCACTTGGTAGGGTTCAGCGCAAGGAAGAAGGCGTTGAATGAGAACGAGGCTGTTGGAAGGGAAATAGTGAGCGAGTCAAAGTCGTAATGAAGATAATAATATTACTGATAGGAATACTAATAATGGTCAAAATACTGAGAGAGAAAAAAAAAAAAAAAAAAGGGACAAGATTACTACCAATCTGTGTCAATAAGTATGGGTATGGGAGAAAGGAGAGTGGGTTAGAGGATTCTTAAACAGCAGGGTTGCCGTGGCAACAGTCCCAGAGGCGAAGGCGATGGTGATGTCAATGCCAGTGGTAGTATCAATACTAGCAATAGTATTACTGAATGATACTGCTAACAACGATAGTGAAGGGTAAGGTAATGAAAGCATGATACAGAAATATATTTAGAAAATACAATTTTTATAATAATCAAATAAATAAATAAATGAAACATTAAAAATAATAATAAATTAAAAAATCAGTAAATAATAATAATTAAAAAAAAAAAAAAAATAATTAAAAAAAAAAAAATAATAATGATAATAAATGCATAAATAAGATAGCTATAAGTTGTGTGAGGTGAATAGTGGGAGATAAGGTAGTATGTGTGTGTGTGGTGGGAGGATATTATGGGCTGAGATAGAAGTGGTGGGTTGGTACATGTTACTTTAAGGTGTAGATGCTATGAGGGTGGAGGGAAGAAGGGGATGGGTTTACGTACTAACTGGGGGAGGGGGAGGGGCAACATATTCACACCTATACACAATCTCTCTCTCTCTCTCTCTCTCTCTCCCCCCCCCCCCCCCCCTTTCACGACCAACGATAAAGGAGCCAGCATTCTATTTATTATGTGTGTGTGTATGTGTGAGTGTGAGTGTGTGTGTGTGTGTGTGTGTGTGTGTGTGTGTGTGTGTGTGTGTGTGTGTGTGTGTGTGTGTTCCATTTGTAATATCAGCCTTATTCATTGGTTACCCCCACCTCCACCCCCAGCAACCGCCATATCCACCAACACCCCTACACACATCATTACTAGGGCAGGGGGAGGGGGGAGTAAGTCGATTGATGTAGCAAATGGAGAGACTCAGAGAGTGTAGGAAAAGGGAAGATGATGATAGCTGCAACCTATGTCTGAGGTAAACAGAGGGAGGTAGGGTGGTATGGGTGTGTGTAGGTGGGGGATATTTCAGGCTGGAGCTGCAGAGATGGAATGGTACATACTACTTTTGGACGTTGATGCCATGAGGGTGGACGGTGCCCAGTTTGGCAATGAGATGAGATTCCTGCATAAGGCGTTCCAAGCTGTCACTCTTAGATTGCCAAAGTGCCAAGACTTTGACATGGTTGATGTTGTGTTGGGCATGGTTGAAGTGTAGAGCGACTGGTTTGGGCCGATGGTGGCGGATGTCGGCCAGGTGTTCAGAGATGCGCGTCTCAAGTGTGCGAGATGTCTCACCTACATAGATCTTACCGCACAGCTGACAGTGGATGGCATACACAATGTTATGGCTCTGGCAGGAGAAAGTGCGTTTAATAGTGAAAGAGCCTGTGGGGCCATGTAGGATGGTGTCTGGTTTGGTGAGAGAGCAGATTTTGCAGTTGGGTTTTGAGCAGGGGAAAGTACCTGGTGGCTTAGGGGTTGAGATTTTGTTCAGCTTAGAGCGCACCAGTAGGTCGTTGAGGTTTTTGTCACGTTTGAAAGTGATCATTGGTGTGGTCTCAAAGGCAGGTTTATGGTTTTCTACTATGTGCCAGTTAGACTTCAGGATCCTGCAGATGGGCAGATTGTGAGGATGGAAGAGAAGGCAGGCAGTGGGTCTGTCTGTCTCTTTGGGAGGTTTAGTTTCCAGAGTAGATGTTCTGGATTTAGCTGCAGTGCGGCTGAGAGCATCACTGATGACGGCACTAGGGTATCCACGGTTGGTGAAAAAATCAGACATTTTGGCTGCTTGTATAGTGAAATCCTCTTCGCTAGAGCACAGTCTGCGTAGGCGAAGGAATTCAGAATATGGAATGCTATTTTTAGTGGACTGGTGGTGGGAAGATGTGTAGTCCAGGTATGAGTGCGCATCAGTAGGTTTGTAGAAGACTGAGGTTTGAAGCAGTCCATCTTTGAGGGAGATAGTGATGTCCAGGAAATTAACTGACTGTGAAATGGTGTAGGTCAGCTGGATGGATGGATGGAAGGTCTGTGCAAAGTTGAGGAAATTCTGGAGGTCATGTTCTGGCATGGATGTGGCTCCCAATCCATCATCTATGTATCTTTTGTAGAGCTCTGGTGTTGGGCCTGTGTAAGAGGTTAGTAGGCGGTGTTCTAGGTGTCCCATGAAGAGGCAGGCATAGGATGGTCCCATTTTGGTTCCCATAGCAACACCACTGATTTGTGAGAATGTGTGGTTGTTGAATTCAAAAGTATTGAGGGTGAGGACTAATTCTGCAAGTCTGACTAGTGTAGCTGTGGGAGGGTGTTGTTGGTTGGGGGGCCGTTTGTTAAGAAAGAATGCGAGGGCCTTCAGTCCATCAGCATGAGGGATGGAAGTGTAGAGAGAGACGACATCAAGGGTAAAGAGGAGGCTGGGTTTGAAAGTGGGATCTGTGTTGTATGAATTAATCATGTTGAGTGTGTGTGTAGTGTCTTTGAGGTATGTGGGGAGGCCTTGTACTATGGGTTGGAGGAGAGAGTCTAAGTACTGTGAAATGTGTTCTGTAGGGCAGCTGCATGCAGATACTATGGGTCTGCCGGGAGTATTGGTTTTGTGTATTTTAGGGAGCAGGTAGAAGGTGGGTTGTTTGGTGTCTGTCATTATGAGGAGTTTGGCTGTCTTCGGTAAGTTGTTGTGTTTGATTTCTTGTTTAACTGTGGTTGAGATGAGTTTCTGGTGTTGGGGGAGGGGTGATGCTGTGAGTGGTGTATAGAAATTTGTGTCTGACAGTTGTCTGTGTGCTTCTTTTATGTACAACTGTTTGTCCCAGACCACCACTGCACCACCCTTGTCTGCTGGTTTGATGACAATGTCTTGTCTTTGTCTCAGTGATTCAAGAGCTTTTTGTTCATCCCGTGAGAGGTTGGAATTGCGGACAGGTTTGGATTTAACTTGAGAGATTTCTTTTCTACACTTTTTGATGTAGAGTTCAACTTCAGTGGATTTGTCAAGAGGTGGCTGGCGAAGCACTGGAGTTCGAAAAAGGTGGGTAAAAATGTCTGAGCTGTCTGGTAGAGGGGGCTTGGGCACACCGTCAAGTGCAGCCATCCATCTTAATTTTCTAAAGAATCTTTCAACATCAACGTGGTTTTGATATTTATTGGTGGCAGGCTGAATGGGAATAAATTTCAGACCTTTTGCCAGGACTGATCTTTCATCATTGGTGAGAGTCAGATTATCAGGAATGCAGCGAACAAGGTGGCGGTGTTGCTCATGGGTGATAGAAGGGTCAGTTTTGTGTGTAGGGGGATTCAACTGGTCTGGGTTTGCCTCGTGTTTGTTTCGTAATTTTGATAACTTGTCTTGCTTAATCTGGTAGCAGTGATTGTGAATGAGCTGGTTGTGTGTATGGATGAGCTGTCTGAGTCTTGAAGCAGTGGCTATGGGCATGATGATTGTGGTTTGTTGTTTGAAATGTTGAAGAAGACGGGAGAGAGATTCCAGGGATGAATTGAGTGTTTTGATATGTGCCAACATGAGTCTACGGCTGGCTTGGAATAGAATTCTTGTAGTGGTAGTGGTAAGAGCGGTGTTATGAAGATCGGATGGGGTGTGAGAAAGTGAGAAGCCGCGAGGGGTGATTCGCAGTCGAATGCATTGTTTTAGAAAGTTGAGATGAGATGCAGATTTCGTTTTCTGAAACTGTGTTTTAGCATATCCTAGGGCAAATGGCTGGATGATAGGTGCCACCTATCATCCAGCCATTTGCCCTAGGATATGCTAAAACACAGTTTCAGAAAACGAAATCTGCATCTCATCTCAACTTTCTAAAACAATGCATTCGACTGCGAATCACCCCTCGCGGCTTCTCACTTTCTCACACCCCATCCGATCTTCATAACACCGCTCTTACCACTACCACTACAAGAATTCTATTCCAAGCCAGCCGTAGACTCATGTTGGCACATATCAAAACACTCAATTCATCCCTGGAATCTCTCTCCCGTCTTCTTCAACATTTCAAACAACAAACCACAATCATCATGCCCATAGCCACTGCTTCAAGACTCAGACAGCTCATCCATACACACAACCAGCTCATTCACAATCACTGCTACCAGATTAAGCAAGACAAGTTATCAAAATTACGAAACAAACACGAGGCAAACCCAGACCAGTTGAATCCCCCTACACACAAAACTGACCCTTCTATCACCCATGAGCAACACCGCCACCTTGTTCGCTGCATTCCTGATAATCTGACTCTCACCAATGATGAAAGATCAGTCCTGGCAAAAGGTCTGAAATTTATTCCCATTCAGCCTGCCACCAATAAATATCAAAACCACGTTGATGTTGAAAGATTCTTTAGAAAATTAAGATGGATGGCTGCACTTGACGGTGTGCCCAAGCCCCCTCTACCAGACAGCTCAGACATTTTTACCCACCTTTTTCGAACTCCAGTGCTTCGCCAGCCACCTCTTGACAAATCCACTGAAGTTGAACTCTACATCAAAAAGTGTAGAAAAGAAATCTCTCAAGTTAAATCCAAACCTGTCCGCAATTCCAACCTCTCACGGGATGAACAAAAAGCTCTTGAATCACTGAGACAAAGACAAGACATTGTCATCAAACCAGCAGACAAGGGTGGTGCAGTGGTGGTCTGGGACAAACAGTTGTACATAAAAGAAGCACACAGACAACTGTCAGACACAAATTTCTATACACCACTCACAGCATCACCCCTCCCCCAACACCAGAAACTCATCTCAACCACAGTTAAACAAGAAATCAAACACAACAACTTACCGAAGACAGCCAAACTCCTCATAATGACAGACACCAAACAACCCACCTTCTACCTGCTCCCTAAAATACACAAAACCAATACTCCCGGCAGACCCATAGTATCTGCATGCAGCTGCCCTACAGAACACATTTCACAGTACTTAGACTCTCTCCTCCAACCCATAGTACAAGGCCTCCCCACATACCTCAAAGACACTACACACACACTCAACATGATTAATTCATACAACACAGATCCCACTTTCAAACCCAGCCTCCTCTTTACCCTTGATGTCGTCTCTCTCTACACTTCCATCCCTCATGCTGATGGACTGAAGGCCCTCGCATTCTTTCTTAACAAACGGCCCCCCAACCAACAACACCCTCCCACAGCTACACTAGTCAGACTTGCAGAATTAGTCCTCACCCTCAATACTTTTGAATTCAACAACCACACATTCTCACAAATCAGTGGTGTTGCTATGGGAACCAAAATGGGACCATCCTATGCCTGCCTCTTCATGGGACACCTAGAACACCGCCTACTAACCTCTTACACAGGCCCAACACCAGAGCTCTACAAAAGATACATAGATGATGGATTGGGAGCCACATCCATGCCAGAACATGACCTCCAGAATTTCCTCAACTTTGCACAGACCTTCCATCCATCCATCCAGCTGACCTACACCATTTCACAGTCAGTTAATTTCCTGGACATCACTATCTCCCTCAAAGATGGACTGCTTCAAACCTCAGTCTTCTACAAACCTACTGATGCGCACTCATACCTGGACTACACATCTTCCCACCACCAGTCCACTAAAAATAGCATTCCATATTCTGAATTCCTTCGCCTACGCAGACTGTGCTCTAGCGAAGAGGATTTCACTATACAAGCAGCCAAAATGTCTGATTTTTTCACCAACCGTGGATACCCTAGTGCCGTCATCAGTGATGCTCTCAGCCGCACTGCAGCTAAATCCAGAACATCTACTCTGGAAACTAAACCTCCCAAAGAGACAGACAGACCCACTGCCTGCCTTCTCTTCCATCCTCACAATCTGCCCATCTGCAGGATCCTGAAGTCTAACTGGCACATAGTAGAAAACCATAAACCTGCCTTTGAGACCACACCAATGATCACTTTCAAACGTGACAAAAACCTCAACGACCTACTGGTGCGCTCTAAGCTGAACAAAATCTCAACACCTAAGCCACCAGGTACTTTCCCCTGCTCAAAACCCAACTGCAAAATCTGCTCTCTCACCAAACCAGACACCATCCTACATGGCCCCACAGGCTCTTTCACTATTAAACGCACTTTCTCCTGCCAGAGCCATAACATTGTGTATGCCATCCACTGTCAGCTGTGCGGTAAGATCTATGTAGGTGAGACATCTCGCACACTTGAGACGCGCATCTCTGAACACCTGGCCGACATCCGCCACCATCGGCCCAAACCAGTCGCTCTACACTTCAACCATGCCCAACACAACATCAACCATGTCAAAGTCTTGGCACTTTGGCAATCTAAGAGTGACAGCTTGGAACGCCTTATGCAGGAATCTCATCTCATTGCCAAACTGGGCACCGTCCACCCTCATGGCATCAACGTCCAAAAGTAGTATGTACCATTCCATCTCTGCAGCTCCAGCCTGAAATATCCCCCACCTACACACACCCATACCACCCTACCTCCCTCTGTTTACCTCAGACATAGGTTGCAGCTATCATCATCTTCCCTTTTCCTACACTCTCTGAGTCTCTCCATTTGCTACATCAATCGACTTACTCCCCCCTCCCCCTGCCCTAGTAATGATGTGTGTAGGGGTGTTGGTGGATATGGCGGTTGCTGGGGGTGGAGGTGGGGGTAACCAATGAATAAGGCTGATATTACAAATGGAACACACACACACACACACACACACACACACACACACACACACACACACACACACACACACACACACTCACACTCACACATACACACACACATAATAAATAGAATGCTGGCTCCTTTATCGTTGGTCGTGAAAGGGGGGGGGGGGGGGGGGAGAGAGAGAGAGAGAGAGAGAGAGATTGTGTATAGGTGTGAATATGTTGCCCCTCCCCCTCCCCCAGTTAGTACGTAAACCCATCCCCTTCTTCCCTCCACCCTCATAGCATCTACACCTTAAAGTAACATGTACCAACCCACCACTTCTATCTCAGCCCATAATATCCTCCCACCACACACACACATACTACCTTATCTCCCACTATTCACCTCACACAACTTATAGCTATCTTATTTATGCATTTATTATCATTATTATTTTTTTTTTTTTAATTATTTTTTTTTTTTTTTTAATTATTATTATTTACTGATTTTTTAATTTATTATTATTTTTAATGTTTCATTTATTTATTTATTTGATTATTATAAAAATTGTATTTTCTAAATATATTTCTGTATCATGCTTTCATTACCTTACCCTTCACTATCGTTGTTAGCAGTATCATTCAGTAATACTATTGCTAGTATTGATACTACCACTGGCATTGACATCACCATCGCCTTCGCCTCTGGGACTGTTGCCACGGCAACCCTGCTGTTTAAGAATCCTCTAACCCACTCTCCTTTCTCCCATACCCATACTTATTGACACAGATTGGTAGTAATCTTGTCCCTTTTTTTTTTTTTTTTCTCTCTCAGTATTTTGACCATTATTAGTATTCCTATCAGTAATATTATTATCTTCATTACGACTTTGACTCGCTCACTATTTCCCTTCCAACAGCCTCGTTCTCATTCAACGCCTTCTTCCTTGCGCTGAACCCTACCAAGTGATCTGAAGCGATCAAAGCTAAGTGAATTTTCATTGTTTTATTCGTTAATGTCTCACCTGATGAAGACCTAAGAGGTCGAAACTAGTTGTGTTTCGTCTTGTGACTCGTTTGTCCACGTTCTCTGGGCGGTTCGCTAACATTTATTTAAGATTTGTTCTAAAGTTAAGAATCCAATAAAGGATATTTCACCAGAAGATTTGAACTTTCATTTTGCAAATGTTGCTAAGGACATAATAGTAAATGATGATACAAATCAAAATGATTTACATGAACTAAAACAATATTGCTGTTCTAAAAACATCTCCTCAACTTTCACTATACCGTCAATTTCAGTAAATGAAGTGTGTTATGGGCTAATGTGTCTAAAACAATCTGGAACAAGAGGTTTAGATGGAATTGATGGAAGGATACTGAAAATTGCCTCATCTGCTATCGCTGATACACTCACCTATATTTACAACTTGTGCATTGATAAAAACCAATTTCCTCTTATATTTAAACAAGCCAAAGTCATACCTTGGTACAAAAATGGTGATTCCACCAATCCGTCCAACTATAGACCTATTTCAATATTACCTATTTTGTCAAAACCACTTGAAAGACATATTCAAAGACAATTATATTCTCACTTCAAGCATTATGATTTGATTCATGAAAATCAGTCAGGCTTTAGAGAAAATCTCTCCTGCCATACGTCTCTTATACAGCTTACTGATTATTGCCTATCAAATATGAATAATAACGAATTTACTGGAATTCTTTTTGTCGACTTTGCTAAAGCTTTGATGTTATAAACCATTCCCTTCTCATAAAAAAAAAAAACTTGCACACTATAAGCTATCGAACCAGGCCATAGACTTCATTAGATCTTTTCTTACTGATCGTCAACAACTTGTTGAAATTTGTAGCAGACGGTCAGAATTACTCAATTTGGAATTTGGTGTTCCACAGGGATCAGTATTAGGACCTCTCCTATTCTCTATTTACATAAATGATTTGCCTTTATACATAGACTGTGATTGTGAAATGTTTGCTGATGACACTTCATTACAGTTTAGCAGTGATAATCCTATGATTCTAGCAAATAACCTTCAGAACAACACCGACAGATTGATTAAATGGACAGAAATGAACCACATGTCCCTGAATGCAAATAAAACGAAATGTATGTATGTGACTACACGGCAAAAAAGGCAGAAAATGAGGTCCCCGTTCACAGCGCTATATGTCAATGACCAAAGGATTGAGGAGGTAACATCTCATAAAGTACTAGGGGCTATCATTGATAATGATTTAACGTGGTACGACCACATTACTGACCTTGGAAAACGTCTTTCTAAAAGGATTTATCAATTATCAAAAATATAACATTTTCTGAATCTCCAGTCAAGGAAATTATTTTTTCATGCACATATTTTATCTCTCATTGATTATGTGTCTACGTATGGGATAATTCTAGTGAAACAAATTTGAAACAAATCAATCGTTTACATAAGCGAGCTATAAAGTTGGTGCAATTAAAATCTAATTCCTTGACAGGTGATGACTATAAAGAGTTAGATATTCTTCCATTCAAAGACAGACTCTTCTTCAATAAATGTTTATGCATGTATAAAGTAGTTAAGGGAATAGCTCCAAAGAAAATTATCCGAAACTTTGCAAATAATGAAAATAGACATGTTCACAAACTTTCCTTTCCTAGACCCCGTAACAATCTTTACAAATCTAGCTTCACATATTCTGGAGGAACGGCATGGAACAATTTATCTTCTACTTTAAAAACATGTCCTTCTAAACTAGTGTTTAAAAAAGCACTGAAAAAATATTTGATGGACAAATTATAAAGTAATTTATGATTATCTATATTGTTGCAGATCCCTCTCTCTCTTCTCTCTCTCTCTCTCTCTCTCTCTCTCTCTCTCTCTCTCTCTCTCTCTCTCTCTCTCTCTGTCTATTGGATTCTTTGTCAATGCTATCTGTCTCTCTGCCTATCTGTCAGCCCACCCACCCTCTCTCTCTCTCTCTCTCTCTCTCTCTCTCTCTCTCTCTCTCTTTCTGTCTGTCTGTCTGTCTGTCTGTCTGTCTGTCTCTCTCTCTCTCTCTCTCTCTCTCTCTCTCTCTCTCTCTCTCTCTCTCTCTCTGGGAGACGCGCGCAAGCAGTCATAGCGAGCGGACGTGTTTTCTCCGGTGCTCCCTTTCTGCGAATGTTTATGTGACTGTGAGCTGTTTTCGAGTTTTGCGTTGTGTCGCATTCCGCAAGCTATGCCGTCGGCTTCCTTGGTTTTCCGGCACGTTTGTGGTGGTTTTCTGTGGACTTTTTGGAGTTTTATGGCACAAAGAGAAGTGTCGATCAGGAAGAGGATAATACGAGTAATACGTTTGAAGGACAGGCCAAATGGTGTTTTGATGGGGTCTACATTAACTTACCTGTATTGGAGTTTAGTCCTCATTCGATGTGGGGACATTGAATTGAACCCCGGACCCACTTACAAACACACCACTCAAGCCCAGGGCCACGATTTTCACCAGACTGATCTTTGTGCTCTTCAATCCTTGTGTTGTTCACTGAAGGACGAAAATGAGGGGCTGAGGAAGGAACTGTCGTGTCTTTCTCATAAATGTTCTGTTTTTGAGCGTCAGTTCTCCCAACTCTTCCAATGGAAAGATTACCTTCTGGACATGATTGATCGTTTACATAATCACCAAGATAAACTAGAAACTTTTTCTCGCCAGTATAACATCAGATTTTTCAATGTTCAAGAAGATGAGCGAGAAGATTACATAACGTGTGCTCGCAAAGTTGTACAGCTGCTCACTCGGTTTTACCCTATCAAGACATGGTCTCTGGAAGATGTAGAGCGGGCTCATCGGGTAGGCCCCAAGTACCATGATGGCAGACCTCGAACTCTTGTCGCGCGATTGCGTAGCTGGAGTGACAAGATTTCCATCCTACAAGAAAGCGACTGCAGAAAGGACATGTCGGACACCTTGGGTATCCGTGTGGCTGGTGATCTGACAATCCGTCAACAAGGGGAACTGCGTCGACAGCGATCACAGGGCAAGACGGCGTATTTTCGAAATGGTCGCCTGTGTTTCCAGGAACAGAGATCTCCCCATTTCAGAACAGTAAGAGGACGTGGCAACCAGCGTGACAGCCAGCGCCAGTCGGTGTTTGGACCCAGGGCACAGCTGGAGCACCTTGTTCTGAACGGTGACGTGCCTGTTGTCCACACCTCCATCACTTCCACCCGTTCCCCTCTACCATGTGCTTCCACCCACTCCCCTCCACCCGTCACTTCCACCCGTCCCCCTCCGTCATGTGCTTCCACCCACTCCCTCCACCCGTCACTTCTACCCATTCCCCTCACCCACATGCTTCCACCCACTCCCCTCCACCCGTCACTTCCACCCGAACCCCTCTGCCACATGCTTCCACCCACTCCCCTCCACCTTCCACTTCCACCCGTCCCCCTCTGCCACATGCTTCCACCCACTCCCCTCCTTCCACTTCCATCCGTCCCCCTCTGCCACCTACTTCCAGTCGTTCCCCTCCACCTTCCACTTCAATCCATTCCTCTCTGCCTTCCATTTCCACTTGTTCGTCTTCACCCTCCACTTCCAACCGTCCATGTGCATCACCGACTTCCATCCATCCCCCTGTGCCTCCTACAGCCATCCACCCCTCTCCTTCCACCTCCACCTGTCCCCTTCCATCTTGTGTTTCTGGACATCCAGTGCCGTCTTCCATATCCTCCTTTCCCCCTCCTCTGTGCAGCATGCATGAGTTCCCCACCTTGCCCAGAACCAGTACACCCAGGAACAGAGGACTGACCCCCGCACGTCTTGAGCGAATCCAGAGCCAGAGCAACCACCATGAGGCCCACACATACTGCCGTGACTTAAGACCTGGTCCACCTTCCCATGGGGAGGCGTCAAGTCCTGGCGTAACTACGGGCTGCAACGACGTGCACCAGGTAGGAGTTCCTGTCAGCGCTTCAGAGGATCTTCAGAGTCCCACATCGATTCCAGCAGACGTACTGGACGATAGCCTGACTCTGCTTAAACAGAAAGTCTCCTCTGTGGACCCGCCAGCCGACGTGGAGAGCCAGTCCTTTGACTGTATGGAGACAATGGTTGTAACGAGTGACGGTGCTGGTGCGCTGAAGAACCCTCAGCCCTCTCAAGTGTCCCTTGTCAATGAAACTGAGGGTCGGTCCCCAGGCTATGGCCCTTGTACCCGAAGTCGTGTGAGGACCAGGCAGATGCAGCTCACTGAAAGTTTTTCCAGGGCCCACCCGAAAAACAGCTCTGGACGTATCTGTGGACGAAATAACGATCCTCTGGTGCCCCTGCATCCTCCAGACAACGTGGAGACCTAGGGAAACGGCCGTGCTCGTGTCAAGGACAGTAAGAAAGAATGTCTCTCCTTTTTGACCTACAATATTGAGGGTCTGTCTTTAGTTTATGACTTAGATGTAAAAAATTATATCTCTCAGCTTGATTTTGTTGTTCTAACAGAAATTTTTTCAAGAACATTTCCCTCTTTTCTTTTTCCTGATTATAAAGTTTTCCTTTGTCCTGGTATACGATTATCTGATGCTGCTACAGCACGCTTGTCAGGTGGGATTGCATTTCTTGTAAGGAAGACTTATGCAAAAATGGTTAAACAAATTCGAGTAGAATATGATCATACTATAGTACTTCAGCTTAAAACTCCAGACCTAGATGTTCTTCTGGTTGGGATTTATTTGCCTCCAGCAAACAGTATCTATTATACAAATACTGAAATAGATAATGGAGTTTCACTTCTAGAACAGTGCATAATGGATTCTTTTGAAGAAGTTGGTGATTGTCCGTTGATCATCTTTGGTGACTTAAATGCAAGAACAGGTGGCCTAAATGCAAAGGAATGTTCTACATATGATGGAGACTTTAACAATAGAGATGATACTCCCGGTGATGACTTCCTCCGTGCGTCAAAAGATCGTTCAACAAACGATTTTGGTCACTATTTAATTAACATTTGTCAGCACTTTGAATTAGTAATTTTGAACGGTCTTCTACCTGGTGATGAAAACGGCAATTATACATATATAGCCCACAATGGTTCAAGTGTAATCGACTACTTTATCTCTTCAAGAAGCTTAATTTCATCATGCCACGAGTTGAAAGTAACTCAGCGGATAGAATCCAAACACATGCCCGTTGAACTTAAGGTAGGTTTTCCAAACCGTAGTCAGAAACCGGTAGCACCTAAAATTACACAATTTCAAAAATATGTGTGGGATCCAGCTAAAGAAAATGATTTTGTTTGTGCACTTGGATCTGATGTTGTAACTTCAATTTTTGATGAAGCTATTAAATTTATCGATATTGATTTCGAACATGCTCTAGCAAAATTTAACGAGGGTCTTTCTGTGGCTGGTCAGTGCATGAATAGAGATATCATCATTGGTAACGACAAGCGCAGCCCGTGGTTTGATACTGAATGCTCTGTTAAACGCCGTCAGGTAAGACAGGCACTGAGAATGTTCAGCCGGGTAAAACTTGCTAGTAGCCCTGACGCCGTTGACCTGAGATTAAATTATTGTTATTTGAGAAATCAATACAAAGATTTACTCCGCTATAAGCAGCAGTTATATCGACAATGTGTTCTGCGCACTCTTAATGAAAACGCTAGAGACTCTAAACAATTTTGGAGGACTCTGAAGTCAATAAGAAGTAGTTCCGTTGTGACAAACTCAATATCCAACACAGACTGGTTTCAGCATTTTGAACGATTATTTAATGAAGAGTTGACCCTACCTGACTCCACTTCTCCAGGCTTTCATGCAGAAGATGACTGTTTGCTTGATGTTGACTGTGATACCAGTTTTCTTGATCAAGATATAACAGAGGGAGAAATTTTAGACTCGATAAAGGCTTTAAAGAGAAACAAAGCTCCTGGTCCAGACGGACTTATTGGAGAGTTCTATAAGTATGCTATGCCCACCGTTCTCCTTTTTCTTAAGAAATATTTCAACAAACTCTTTGATTCTGGAATCTTTCCCTCTGCATGGTGTGAAGCTCTTATTCAACCGTTGCACAAGAAAGGTGATATCAATTCCCCTGATAATTATAGAGGTATTTCCCTGTTAAATATCAGTTCTAAATTATACAGCTACATTCTGAATAAACGCTTAACCAAATGGATCGAGGATAATAGTGTAATAAACGATGCACAGGCTGGTTTTAGGAAAGGCTATAGTACCACTGACCATATATTTACACTCCTGTCTCTCGTGCAAAAGCAACTTTCTAACCACCAAAAACTATACGTGGCTTTTATTGATTTTAAAAAGGCTTTCGACCTGATTGATAGAAATCGACTTTGGTTAGTCTTAAAGAAAAAGGGTATAAAAGGAAAGATGTACAATGCAATTAAAAGTATGTACACCGTTGTCACGGCTAGGGTTAAAGTACGGGGAGACTTAACTAATATTTTTATGTGTCCTAAAGGTCTAAAGCAAGGAGAAATATGTAGCCCGGTTTTATTTTCTTTATTTATTAATGAACTTGCTGAAGAAATTACAGAGTATGGTAAGCATGGTATTCCTTTATCTCCTGACTTCAAAGAGCTATTGATTCTGCTGTTCGCTGACGATGTGGCGCTCGTGGCGTCCACTGTCATAGGTCTTCAGACACAGCTGAACGTTTTGAGTAAAACAGCTAAGAAACTTGATTTAATAGTGAATCTGGAAAAATCAAAAGTTATTGTGTTTAGAAATGGCGGTTATATTGCTTCAAAAGAAAAATGGTTTTACGATAGTATGCAACTAGAGATTGTTAATCAATATAAATATT
>JAMYXO010001146.1:0-32977 GCA_033310375.1 Conus canariensis
ATGCTTCAGAAAAAGACTTTTTCAAGTTGATGAACAACAGTGTTTTGGAAAGACTATGGAAAATCCGCACAAGCGAAAGATGTTAGATTGGTCACCAGAGAAAACGATGCAATTAAGCTAACTTCTAAACCTAAATTATCAAGACTTCAGAAGATTTCATGATCAGCTTTTGGAATAATGATGAAAAAAAAGAAAGTCAAATTGGACAAAACCTGTTTTTATTGGGTTTACTGTTTTAGAGCTGTCGAAGCTTTTGATGTTAGAATTTCTTTACGACTACTTTAAACCCTTGTATCCAGAGTCCAGAGTTCTGTACACAGATACAGATTCATTTGTAATCGACATCCCTACTGAAGATATCTAATAAAGACATGAAATAGAAGTATCAAAAGGGCATGCTGGATGGTACGACACATCTGTATTACCCTAAAGATTCGCCTTTGCATTCAAACTGTTAACAAAAAGGTTTTAGGTAAGATGAAGGATGAATTATCTGGAGGCGTGATCAAGGAGTTTGTTGGTTTGAGGTCGAAAATGTACAGTCTTTCAAGCCAAAAAAAAAGTTGTTAAAAAAGCAAAGGGAATATCTCGTAGTGTTGTGCAGTCAAGCATATCCCATGACAACTATAAAGAAAGCATTGTTTGGCAATAAGACTTTTCATCATGACAATTACAAGCTGCGATCTAATCTGCATGAGATTAACACAACAGTTGTAACAAAACGGTCTCTTGACCGCACTAACACAAAAAGAGTATTTGTTAATCCAGAGTTTTCATATGCAATTGGTCATTGGAGAATAGTATAATCATATGGGCTTATATTTTTCAGCAATCACACGTTCAATTATATCATCATCTAATTTAGCAAAATTAATATTATTTATTAATGCTAGATGTGCTTTAATTTTTTTTGTCATTTCACAATATTCATGTTTCCATAAATCAAAATCAAAATAAAAGCTTTGGGGTTTAAAGCGATTGTCTGGCGATTGTTCTAGCCAGGGATTGTCAATCTTCTCAAATACTTCTTTAATGATATACTGATACTCAAATAAATCTTGCATTAATTTTAAAGACTTTTCCTTTGTCATTTCTGCCATTTCCCTTTGAGCTTCCATTTTAAACCCAAATGTATTTGCGTAGATTAAAACAGTTCTTTAAGCTTAAATATATCACCAACCAATTCAACCAAATTATTATCCATTACTGCTAAATGTGCTCGAATTTTTTTTTATCTTTTTAATATATTCTTGCTCCCAATCAAAATTTGAGGTTTTGTCTAGCATGGCATGATCAATCTTCTTAAATATTAGTCTAATAGCAAGATTATAATCAAATATTTCTCGCATTATTTCTAAGGACTCTTCCTTCACCATTCTTGCTTCCAATGCCATTTTACGTAAGGATTCTTCCTTTTCCATTCTTGCCGCCATTTTAATTTAAATTAAAAAATAATTAAGCGACTGGAACTGTGTCTGGAGGGATTATCTGCAGTTCTTCCTTCACAAAAGATCTTCGGGGGGCTGGTCGTTTTGTTGTGTCAGTTTCTCGTAAATAATACACGGGCGGATTCATTTTCACAATTTTTTTTTATCTCATATGGATCAACACTCCAAACTGGATCGGTTGCCCTGATGCGAGTGTCCCCTTCCGCTTCTCCCGGTGAATAAAGGTATCTCACTTTCAAACCAAATGGTAATAGTTTGCTTGATGAAGACTCTCCTTCAACAACATTTATTGTTTGTTTTCTGATTGCTTGTACTGGTTTTAGACCTTTAAATTCTTCATTATTCATTGCACGTAGAACTGAGGGCAGTCTTTTTACCCATTCTGTGTTGCGAGAATTGTCAATCAGCTCTCTGTGATACTGGTAGGAGAAAAGTCTTTCAGATAACTGTTTGTTAAAGTTTTCAACCAAACCCTGTGATCTGTGAACACCCGGAATGCCCCTTTTAATGGTAACTCTATGTTTTAACAATAATTGATTCACTTGTCCTTTAAATTCTTTTCCATCATCGACTTGAATCATGCGAGGATAAGTTAAGGGTCCTCGTTGACATATCAGTTGTAAAGCGACAGCAACAGCAGAAGCATCTTTTGTGTTAATGGTTCCGCATCTTTGTATCTTGAAGCTATGTCAATGACTGTAAGTGCGTACTTAAATCTTTTTCGTCTAATCGTATCATGGGGTAAATATAGAAGATCCATTTGATGGGTGTCGTTTGGAGTTATATTCACAAAGTGTGGTCTTTGTATTCGTTTGGGCGCTGGTAGATAAATTTGCCAAATCGCTTGTTTAGATAACCATTCCTTTGCTGTTTGTTCACTGACTCCAGCTGCTTGGCTTAGCTTTTTAATTGCTGTTATTCCCTTCCAATATCCTTTTGGCGAATAATAGATTTTGTACATTTTTATTCAGCCAATACTTTGTGCAACAAAATACACAGCGGTCATGCCAAAGACAATAAACAATATTTCTTGCATCTTTTGTTTTTCTGATGGTTGATAAAAGTCGCTAAATTTTGGTGGGGGCAATGTTTCAACTTGTTTGCCTGTTACTAGAAAATATTCTTTTATTGCCTGGTCAACATCTTTAAATGTGTAAGCTGCATGTCCCTGTTGTTTAAGTCTGTCGTTAATAAAATCTAACTGCTCCATTCTTTGCTTTTCATAGGTGTCTTGTGCAGCAGCTAGTTGCTCCATAGCTCTGTTATGTCTTTTTCTCTCATCGTTATTTTGTAGTTTACTAAACGCGTAATTACTTCCGCTAAAAGCAAGCGCATTAACCACAGCGCCACCAATCATCATTACGAGTGAAGCCATTTTTATAAATGTATTTTTTTAATTTTACATATTGATACTGTCTGGAATTATTCCTTGCTTAACTAAAAAATCTTTCGTAGCAAATGAAGCTGTAATAACAGCAATCAGCTTTGCTGAGTCTTCAAAGCCTAGTTTGCCAAGATCTGCTGGTTTTATTTTTAACAGGCTTTTACCAAGCATTGTGTATCCTACACTTAGGCCTCCAATAACAGCAGAATGGTATACGAGGTTAGTAATAGTTTTTTCGGTGCTCATTTTTAAAAAATAAAATAATATTTATTCATTAATAAAACATGAACAGCGATGATCTACTTCCTGAACTTATGATTACAAATGATCAAGTTGATGACCAAGCTATTATGCGCCAAAAGGAAAGGCTGTATTCTTTAGCAGCATGTGGAAAAACAAAACAGTACCTTGGAAATGAATTCAGCATAGAACAGATTCAACAAATGTCGCCACAAGACATTGTAAAGTATCACAACAGGTATGAAGCGCAACTGGGGTCAAGAATGGTAAAAAGTGTCGACAAACTGTTCTTAGTTTGTACACTAAACTCGTTAGTAGATTTGCGCCCATTGATTCTGAACAAGATTTTATGTATGATTTAACGCAGGATCCAGTTTTAACAAAGTCATTAGAGTCTCTAGGATGTGATCTATATTACAGATTTGGAACATTGTTATCGCCATTAATCATGGGATTAATTACTTTTAATCATATAGATTTTGTTTCCCTTCAAAATGACCGAGCCAGAAAATCAGCAGAATCAGAATCAGAAAATACTGATGGAGAAAGTGACTAGTAAAAAGCCTCCTCATCCTGGGCGTGTTGCAGCAGGAAAAAAATTAGCAGAGTGGAACAAACAAAAAAAATTAATGTTCCGAGCACAGAATATAACTCATAATGAAAACATAACATCGCCAACGCCAACAGTTGTTTCAATGCCAGCTGTAAATACACAAGAACAAGTTGATTCAAGACCTACAACAACAGGGTTGTCACAACACCAAAGTCGTCATGGAATATTGAATTTAAAACAGTTGCCATTTTTGGCGTCATTGCTGCTGGGGGTGGTTATTACGGTTATAAAATATATAAACAACGCCAGCAAAAACCAAAGCAGTCCAAAAAATCTCAGCCACTAAATACAGAAGCCGAACAAAAAAGCATGCCAGAACTGCCAACAACAAAATCTCATTTTGATCCATTTGATATGCAATAATATGTTAAGAACTTAATAAATAATTATAAGTGACTTGAATAAGAACTTGATAACGACTTGATGACGACTTCATGACGACTTGATAAAAACTTAAATAAGAACTTGATAAGAACTTGATGACGACTTGATAAGAACTTAAAGACGACTTGATGACGACTTGTTAAGAACTTAAATAAGTACTTGAATAAGTACTTGAATAAAAACTTGTTAAGAACTTGATGATGACTTGTTAATAACTTGATGTTGACTTGTTAGAACTTAAATAAGAACTTGAATAAAAACTTGTTAAGAACTTAAATAAGAACTTGAATAAGAACGTGATGCCGACTTGAATAAGAACCTAGAACGACTTAATGACGATTTTTTTTTCACAATTAATTGTTACATTCTTTTCCGGGAGACAACTCCTCTTCACTTCTGAAGGGTTTGCTGCCTTTATGTAGTATCTAGGTCAGACATGTCTGGCCACGGCTTACCCAACTGCATAATTGCCGAGTCGAAGCGCCGCACTGTTTCCTGGTTCGTGTCGAGTTACACATAAGGGCGTCGGGCCGCCACGCAGCATTGTATAAATTTAGACGGCTAAATTCCCCACCGGCGTCGTTTAGTACAGGCGTTAGACGTCATTGTATAAATTTAGGCGGCTAAATTTCCAAACATATCAAAACATGTTTCTTACCTTCCCCGCAATCACAAGACTAGATAGAATCAGCTGACAACATTTCCGCCCAGCACTTGTGTTGTTAGCAACTGAACCTAGCTGTCTTCTCATTTTCACATTGGGTTGGTGTGCTGTGTACCTGACCAAGAACGTTCCCGTGCGAGCGGCTATTTATAGGAACTTGCAACATTATTACATCAGCAAATGTTCCCGAACATTCTCGAGAGAATGCGAGGCTGCCACGTGACCGGACAAGAGCCGGCCAGTTTAGCCATGGCTTCCAATGCAGACGGGCGTGTTTTGTTCACAGAGGAACAGCTTCTTGCTATAGATGATCATGTGTTTTATTATGGCTGTATGGTGGAGTATCTAAACAAAAGAAAATCAGTCCCAAGCCCAGGATGAAAAAAGAAAAGGCGTGTGGAGAGTTAAACTCTTTGTGAAACTCTTTGTAAAATAGGTGGGAGGCCTGTGCTGCGGCAAAACTAGCCTTGCTGACTGTTACTATAAATGCCGTTCACGCGTGAACGTCCTATTTTAGCAGCATGAGTCTAACAGGATGTAGTGGCTCTCGTAACTAGGACAAACGGGCATGCATGAACGTTTGACATAAGATATAAAGTTGCAAGCCCCTCTAAACTGTGTCAAACGTGCATGCATGAACGTTTGACATAGATATAAAGTTGGAAGCCCCTCTAACTGTGTCAAACGTGCATGGATGAACGTTTGGCCTAGTTAAGAGCAGTAAAACTAGCAAGAAGATGATGTTATTGAAGACGATCAAGAAAAACGAAGGATTAAGCAAAAACTTAAGTCTCAAAAGTTTTCTAAATTAGTATTAAAAAACAGACAATCCTACACATTATGTATGTTTGTAAAGTGTTTACTATTAGAGAACTATAAAATAGGCATTCTGGGTAAGCGGCGGAGCAAACAGCGAAACCGGCTTTAGCCGGTTGGAGCTGGCGGAGGTGGGTGAGCCAGAATGCCTATTTTATAGTTCTCTATGGGTCGTAGTTAGGATTTCCTTTCACAACATGTTTCCTCCATGTAGAAGTGATGTGTTGAACTTCGCCACAACACGGAGGAGATTGACCAAGTTCTTCCTTCTTTCCTCAGTAGTTGCCATTATTTGTGTGTGAATGTTTTGTTGACAGGATTCTGTGTGTTGCTGCACATTAGCTTCTTTAGTGAGCTAGGCGCTGTTTGTGCCACATGTGCTTGATGTTCTAACATTAGTTTGTGCTTTGTGTCGGGTAAATGCATCGATTTTGAATCACGTTCGGTTGTATTATTTTCCTGTTCATAGCCTGCAGTATTTTTTACTCTAACAGTCATATGGAAATCTGTTTCTGCTACGCACTTTTTCTCAGAGTCATCGCACACTGTCACTAACTGTGTATTGACGTCACACAGTTTCATGTAAATTTGCTGTTCATTGTTTTGAGTGTCATACAAAGACTGGGGAAGAGAGCAAGCAAATGATGATCATTGTCAGCTACATGGTTATCAGTATAAACAATTTTTTCACTGCCAGCATCAGCACCAGAGAACAAACTGGGCAGAGTTGGCAAAAATAAACCAGATGGGGGATGAAGAGGCTGCCTTGCCTACCCTTGGCTTCTTCTGTGTTTCACAGTGTCATCCCTGTTTACCTGGAAGGGGCACTTTCTGCGATACACAGCATGGATGCTGTGGTAGTAACGTGACAGGGAATAATCGGTTATAGTATTGAAGCTCAGGACAACGACAATGTGGTTTTCCTTTTGCTTTCAATTTTGAACGGGGATAGCGTCATGTTCTGCAGTGCTGAGTTCAGCATACTTTCTAAAGTTGACGGGAAACTCATAACAGGCATACGAACAGACTTGTGTAGGAAACACCTGAATATTTGAATGAGCTGCTGGTTGGGGAGGAACAAAATTGAACTTCAAAAGGCATAAATATCTGAAAGTAGAATAGATGTCTGTTAGCAGTGGGGTAAGACATCCTTCTGAAAAAGGCACGCCTTTAGACGCCCACCCATCCAAAAAGCTGCAGGTTCGAATCCCGGCAGAGCAAAGAAAAAATGTGAAAGAAAAAAAAATGTGAAGAATAGTTTAATTAGTTAGTTAGTCAGTCATGTAGTTAGGTAGTAAGTAAGGTAGTTAGTTAATCAGTTAGCTAGATATTTAATTAGTTAGTTAGTTTGTGAGAATAGTTTTTGTCTTTTTGGGGGTCTTCTACCAGACTACAAAGTAGTAAAGAGCCTCTTTCTGTCTCTTACTTTGTAATTGTCTTTAAAAAAAAGAAAAAAAAAAGAAATGTATATGTACATACACATAAAAAGAAAATAAAAAGTGTAAAATAAAGAATGAATAGAGTACAAAAAAGAAACAAAGAAACAAAGAAGAGATGGAAATAGGAAGATAAAGAAAGAAGTAAGAACGAAAGTAAGACAGGGAGGATTGATGTACCATGAAGATATTATGAGAAAGATGGTTATAAATTGAGAATGATAGAATTAAGTAACTAATTAAGTAATCAACTAATTTTTTTTTCACTTACCCAGCACGCTACTTTGGGGTTTTTGCTTGCCAATTTGTTTATCTCTCTTGGTTTTTTGTTCTTTTCCTTCCTTCCTTCCTTCTTTCCTTCCTTTCTTTTTTCTTCCTTTTTCCATCATTTCCTCTAGTGGTCTCTATTAATTAGTTATTTATTTATATAGTTATTTACTCAATTATATTTTTATTTATATATATACATTTAATTTATTTATTTATCTTTTTATTTATTAAGGCGTTTTATTTAGGTATTAATTTATATACGTATCAATTTGGGACTTTTCAGACAGACAGACAGACAGAGAGAGAGAGGAGAGGAGAGAGAGAGAGGGAGAGAGAGAGAGAGAGAGAGAGAGAGAGAGAGAATATGAATGGGAATAGTTTTATGTGGTTTAGGCTATTAAGGCCCTTCACAAAACGGACTATTGAGGAATGGGATGGGGGAACAGGGTGGGGTGAGGGCAGGGGAGAACTGGAGTGAGGACGGAAGCACATACACGAAAATTATGTGGAAACAACGTTTACAATGGCTCTTTACAAACGTTCATCATGACATGGATCCGACATGGTGGTACTAAATACATTTGTAACTAACCCTTGGACTGTCAATCACACATAGTAATAGCCCCCCCTCACAAATTTACAAAAACGACGGGGCACGATGGGCGTTTTAGGATTTCCTTTCACAACAGTTTTCCCCATGAAAAAAGTAAAAATTTGGGGAAATTCGCCACAAACAGGGGGGGTTGACCAATTTTTCCCTTTTTCCCCCCCAGAATTGCCATTTTTTTTGGGGGTTTAATTTTTGTTGACAGGGTTCTGTGTTTGCGCACTTACTTTTTTAGTGAGCTGGCCTTTTTCCCCCAGGGGCTTGATGTTCAACATTGGGTTTTTTGGTTTTTGGGTCGGCAAATCATCGTTTTTGAATCACTTTTTGGTTGTTTTTTTCCTTTTCTACCTCATTTTTTTTTACTCTAACATCAAAAGGGAAACGTTTTCCAGCATTTTTTTTCGGGGGAATCGCACACGTCACTAACTGGTATGACCCACACAGTTTTATGAAATTTTTCTGTTCATTTTTTTGAGGCTACAAAGACTGGGGAAGAGAGGCAAGCAAATGTAACATTGTCAGCTACATGGTTACAGTAAAAAATTTTTTTTTCACGCCAGCATCACACCAGAGAACAAACCAAGTTGGCAAAAAAAACCAGATGGGGGATGAAGAGGCCCTTTTGCCCCCTTTGGGGTTCTTCTGGTTTCACATGTACCCTGTTTACCTGGAAGGGGCACTTTCGCGATACACCGGGGGATCGGGGGTATAATTTTACAGGAATAATCGGTTAAATTTTTTGAAGCCAGGACAACGCCAATGGGGTTTTTTTGGGGCTTTAATATTAAGGGGGTAGCGTCTGTTCTGCAGTGCTGATTCAAACTTTCTAAAGTTGACGGGAGACTCATAACAGGCAACGAACAACTTGTAGGGGAAACGCCTAAATTTTTAAAATGACGCTGGATGGAGAAAAAAAAAAAATTTGAATTTTAAAAGGGGGCAAAAAAAATTAAAAGTAAAATGGGCTGTTAGCTTTTGGGGTAAAAAACCGTCGAAAAAGGGGGACGCCTTTAGCGCCCACCCACCAAAACCCCGGGTTCAAAATCCCGGCAGAGCAAAAAAAAATGGAAAGAAAAAAAATGTAAAAAATATTTAATTATTTAGTTAGCATCTTATTTTGGGTAGTAAGTAATTTTTTATTATTGGGGAAAATCATTTGGGGCTAGATTTTAATTTTTTTTATTAATTATGAAAATTTTTTTTATGGTTTTTTTTGGGGGTTTTTTCCCCCAGACAACAAGTAGAAAGAGCCTCTTTCTGTCTCTTACTTTGTAATTGTTTTTTAAAAAAAAAAAAAAAATGTTATGTACATACACAAAAAAAAAAAAAAAAATGTAAAATAATGAATAAAAGAGTACAAAAAAAAAACAAAAAACAAAGAAGAGATGGAAATGGGAAAAAAAGAAAGAATAAGAACAAATGTAAGACGGGGGGGAGGGATGCCCAGAAAATTTGAAAAGGGGGGGTTTAAAAATTGAGAATAAATAAACCCCAAGAAAACAATTAAGGGGAATCAACAATTTTTTGTTCACCCCCGAAAAGCAGATTTTTTTGGGTTTTTTCTTGCCAATTTGTTTATCTCTTTTTTTTTTTGGGTTTTTTTTTCCTTTCCCCCTTCCCCCCCTTTTTTCCTTCCTTTTTTTTTTCTTCCCCTTTTTTCATCATTTCCTCTAGTGGGCCTTTAATTAGTTTTTTTATTTATATGTTATTTACTAAATTTTAATTTTTATTTAATAAAAACATTTATATTTATTTTTTTTTTTTATTAAGGCGTTTATTTAGGTTTAAATTTTTTATACTTATTCAATTTTTTTGACTTTTCAGCCCCGACAAACAGACAGACAAACAGAGAGAGAGAGAAGAAGAGAGAGAGAGAGAAGAGAGAGGGAGAATATAAGGGAAAGTTTTTGGGGTTTTGGCTTTTAAAGGGGCCCCCACAAAAAAGGGAAAATATGGAGGAATGGGAGGGGGGGAAACAGGGTGGGGGGGAGGGCAGGGAAAAAAGGGGGTGAGGAGGACAAGCAAAAAACACAAAAAATTTTTTTAAACAGCTTGTGGGAAAATTTGGGCCCTTAAAACCCCCCCCCGTTCATCTTGACATGGACCGCTTTTTGGTATTAAATCCTTTTGGGGGAACTAACCCTTGGACTATCCATCAAAAAATATTAATAGTCCCCCCCAAAATTTTTCAACCGAAGTCACGAGGGGGCGTATTTTTGGGAAAATTTTTCCCTTTTTACAAAAATGTTCCTCCATGTAAATTGATGTTTTGAACTTCGCCACACACACGGAGGAATTTCCCCAATTTTTTCCTTCTTTCCCATTTTTTGCCTTTAAATTTTTGGGGGGGGGAATTTTTTTGTTAAAGGGGTTCGGGGGTTTTTTGTTTTCAAAAATTTCCCTTTTTTTTGAGCTAGGCGCTGTTTGGCCAAAATTTTGGGGGTGATGTTCTAACATTAGTTTTGTCCCCTTTTTGCCCCGGGGGAAAAGCATGGGGTTTTGAACCCCCTTTCGGGTGTATTTTTTTTTCCGTTAAAGGGGGCCCGCAGTTTTTTTTTTAAATCAAAAAGTCATAGGAAAAAACGGGGGGGGGGGGGGGGGGGGGGGGGGGGGGGGGGGGGGGGGGGGGGGGGGGGGGGGTTTTTCTCCCCCCGCACTTTTTTTCCCCAAATCATCGCACACGGTCACTAACTTGAAATTTACGCCACACATTTTTATGTAAATTTGCTGTTCATTTTTTTTGAGGTCAAACAAAACTGGGAAGAGAGGAAGCAAATGATGACCCCTTGTCAGCTACAGGGGTTTTCATAAAACAATTTTTTCACCCCCGGCATCAGCACCAGAGAACAAACTGGGCAATTTTGGGAAAAAAAAACCAAGGGGGGGTTAAAAGGGGCGCCTTGCCCCCCTTTTGGGTTTTTTCGGGGGTTTCAAAGGTAAAACCTTTTTAACCCGGGGAAGGGGCCCCCTTTCTGCGATACACAGCAGGGTGCGTGGTAGTAAAAAAAAGGGAAAAAAAAATGGGGTTTTTAAAATATTGAACTCGGGGCAACGACAATGTTTTTTCCCTTTTTGGGTTTTTAATTTTTGGGGAAGGGGGAAAAAGGGCATGATCTGCAGTCTGATTTCAGAATCCCCTTTTTAAAATTTAGGGGAAAAAATCAAAGGGGATACGAACAACTTGTGTAGGAAAAAAACCCGAAAAATTTTAATACTGCTGGTTGGGGGGAAAAAAAATTTTAACTTCAAAAGGCATAAAAAACTGAAAGTAAAAAAGGTCTTTTAGCAGGGGGGGTAAGACATCCTTTTAAAAAAAAGGCCCCGCCTTTGGGGCGCCCACCCATCCAAAAGTTTTTGGTTCGAACCCCCGGGAGAGCAAAAAAAAAAGTGAAAAAAAAAAAATTGTAAAAAAATAGTTTAAATTTTTTGGGGTTTGTCAGTCATGTAATTGGGGAGTAAGTAAGGAAATTTATTAAAACGGGGTTTGCTAGATTTTTAAATTTTGTTATTTTTGTTTTGTGGGGGAAAATTTTTGGGGTTTTTTTTTTGGGGGGCTTCTCCCCAAAAACAAGTAGAAAAAAGCCTCTTTTTTTTCTCTTAATTTTTAAAAATTTTCCCCTTTAAAAAAAAAAAAAAAAAAAAAATGAAAAAAGTACAAACCAAAAAAGAAAAAAAAAAATGAAAAAAAAATGAAGGGGGTAAGTACAAAAAAGAAAAAACAAAGAAAAAAGGGAAAAGAGGGGGAAAATAGGAAGATAAAGAAAGAATAAGAAACAAAACAAGACAGGGATGATTAAAATTTTTCCCTGAAGATATTATGAGAAGAGGGGTTAAAAAATTGAGAATGATGGGGAAATTTAATTTAATTTTAATTTAAATTTTAAACAACTAATTTTTTTTCATTTTTCCCCCACCAGATTTTGGGGGTTTTTTTTTGGGGCCAAAATTTTTTTACCCCCTTTTGGGGGGTTTTTTTGTTTTTTTCCCTTTTCCCTTTCCCCCTTTTTCCCTTTTTTTTCTTTTTTTAACCCCCTTTTTCCCCTCATTTCCCAAGGGGGCTCTATTAAAAAGTTTTTTTATTTTATAAGTTATTTACTAAAAATTTTATTTTTTTTTTTAAAAATATATACTTTTATTTATTTTTTTTTCTTTTTTTTTTTTAAGGCGTTATATTTATTTTTAAAATTAAATCGTATTTTTTTTTGTACTTTTTCAAACAGACAACAAAAGAGAGAGAGAGAGAGAGAGAGAGAGAGGAGAGAAAGAGAGGGGAGAGAGAGAGAGAAAGAGAGAAATATAAAAAGGGAAAAATTTTTTTTGTGGTTTAGGCTATTAAGGCCCTTCACAAAACGGCCCTTTTTGGGGGAAAAGGGGGGGGGGAACAGGGTAGGGGTGGGGGGAGGGAGAAACTGGAGTGAGGACGGAAGCACATACACAAAAAATTAATTTGGAAACACGTTGTAAAAATTTGGGGCCTTAACAAACTTTTCATCATGACATGGAACCGAAAAGGGGGGACAAAAAAATTTTTTTAACTAACCCTTGGACTGTCCAATCACAAAAAGTTAAATCCCCCCCAAAAAATTTTTCAACACACAGCACAAAGGGGGCCGAATTTAAAAAATTTCCTTTCACAACATTTTTTTCTCCATGTAAAAAGGGGGGAATTGTTGAAACTTCGCCACAAACACGGAGGGTTTGGGGGGGGGGGGGGGGGGGGGGGGGGGGGGGGGGGGGGGGGGGGGGGGGGGGGGGGGGGGGGGGGGGGGGGGCAAGTTCTTCCTTCTTTCCCCCCAAAAGTTGCCATTTTTTTGGGGTGGGAATGTTCTGTTGACAGGAATCGTGTGTTGTTTTCACTTTTCTTCTTTAGTGAGCTAGGCTCTGTTTTTTTCCACATTTTCTTGATGTTTTTTAAAATTTTTTTTTTTTTTTTTATTTCGGGGGAAATGCATCGTTTTTTAATCACTTTTGGTGTTTTTTTCCCCGTTCTTTTGCCTTTTTTAAAATTTTTTTTCTCTAACAGTTAGGGGAAAACTTTTTTTTTTTTTAAAGAAAAATTTTTTTAATTTAAAACGCACACTGTCCCAAACTGTGAAAAAACGCCCCCCCATTTTAAAAAGGGAAAAATTTTCTGTTCATTTTTTTGGGGTGCCCTTTTCAAAGACGGGGAAAAAAAGGAAAAAAAATAAAAATCATTGCCCCCCCAAAAGGGGTTTTCATTATAAACAATTTTTTCACTGCCAGAAAAAAAAACCAAGAACAAACTGGGCAGAGTTGGAAAAAATTTTAAAACCCGAGGGGGGGTAAGGGGGTCCCTTTCCCCCCCCCTTGGTTTTTTCTGGTTTCACAGTTTTAAAAACCCTTTTTCCGGGGAAGGGGGGACTTTCTGCGATACACAGCAGGGGGGGCTGTGGTAGTAACGTGACGGGGGAAAAATGGGGTTTTAGAAAAAGAAGCACAGGCCCCAAAGAAAAAGTTTTTTTCCTTTTCTTTCAAATTGAAGGGGGGTAGGAAAAATTTTGCAGTGCGAGTTCACATACTTTCAAAATTTGGGCGGGGGAACCCCCAAAACAGGCATACGAACAGACTTGTATGGGAAACCCCCCGAAAAAATTTTAATGAGCGGGGGAAAGGGGAGGAACAAAAAGGGAATTTCCCAAAAAGGGATAATATCAAAAAATAAAAAAGGTTTCTTTTAAAAAAATTTTGGGGGAAACATCCGTCTGAAAAAGGCACCCCTTTTTAAAACCCCCCCCATCAAAAACCCCGCAGGTTCGAACCCGGCAGAGCGAAAAAAAAAAATGTGAAAAAAAAAAAAATGTGAAAATATTTTTAAATTTGTTATTTTTGTCAGCCATGTAGGGGGGGAAAATTTTTTAAGGGGGAAAATTTTTTTTATTTTTAGTTAATCATTAAAAGCTAGATATTTAATTAGTTTTTTTAAAAATTAGTGAAAATTTTTTTTTCCCCCTTTTTTTTGGGGGGCTTCTACCAACTAAAAAAAAAGTAAAACCCTTTCTGTCTCTTACTTTTTTTTTTTTTTTTTTAAAAAAAAAAAAAAAAAAAAAGTAATGTACATACACAAAAAAAAAAATAAAAAGTGTAAAAAATGAATAAATTGAGTACAAAAAAAAACAAAAAAAAAAAGAAGAGAGGGGAAATAGGAAGATAAAGAAAGAAGTAAAAAACGAAAAAAAAAACCCCAGGGGGGATGGTTTGTACCAGAAGTTTATTATGAAAGAGGGTTTAAAAAATTGAAATGATAGAACCAAGAAAAAAAATTTTAAAGGGTAATAAACAAATTTTTTTTTTTTTAAAAAAACCCAGCACCAGATTTTTTGGGTTTTTTTGCCCCCCAAAAATTTTTTTTACCCTTTTTTGGTTTTTTGGGTTTTTTTTTCCTTTCCCCCTTCCTTTCCCCTTTTTTCCCCTTTTCCTTTTTTTTTTTTCCTTTTTTCTTTTTTTTCCCTAGTGGTCTCTTTTAATTATTTTTATTTATTTATATATTATTTAAAAAATTTTAAATTTTTTTCCTTTATAATAAAAAATTTTTTTTAATTTTTTTCCCCTGTTTTTAATTTGGGGTTTTAAAATTTGGGTTTTTAAAATTTTTATAAAACGAAATTTTGTGACTTTTCAACAGACAGACAGACAACAGAGAGAGAGGGGAGAGAGAGAGAGAGAGAAAGAAGAGAGGAAGAGAAAAAAAGGGGGAATGGGTTTTATGGGGTTTAGGTTTTTTAAGGCCCCCTTTCACAAAAGGGAGTATGAGGAATGGGGGGGGGAAAGGGGGGTTTGGGGGGGGGGAAAGGGAAAAACTGGGGGGGACGGAAGCACCCCCCACGAAAATTATGGGGAAAAAAAGCGTTAAAAAATTTGGGGCCTTTACAAACGTTCATCAAAAAAAGGTTTCCGACAGGGGGGGTTTTTAAAAATACTTTTGAAAAAAAACCCCCTTGGGGACCCCCCATCACCCCATAAAATACCCCCCCCTCACAACTTTACAACAGGGACGTCACGAGGGGTCGGGTTTGGGAAAATTCCTTTAAAAACCCCAAGTTTCCTCCATTTTAAGAAGGTTTGTGTTAAACTTCGCCAAAAAAAACGGGGGAAATTTCCCCCAAAAGTTTTCCTTCTTTCCTCAGTAGCCCCCCATTATTTTTTGTGTGAATGTTTTTTTTGGGGGGGAAATTCTGTTTGTTGTTTGCACATTAGCTTTTTTAGGGGCAGGCGCTGTTTGTGCCACAGGGTCCCTTGATGTTCTAACATTAGTTTTGGCTTTGTGTCGGTAAATGCATCGATTTTAAAATACGGGGGGTTGTATTATTTTCCTGAAAAATAGCCTGAAAAAAATTTTTACTCTAACAGTCAAAAAAAAAACGTTTCAAAAAGGCACTTTTTCCCCAAAAAAATCGCACACTGTCACTAACTGTGTTTTAAAAACGTCACATTTTTTCAGGGTAAATTTCCCTGTTCATTGTTTTTAGTTTTCCCCCCAAAACCCCGGGGGAAGAGAGGCAACAAATGATGATCATTGTCAGCTACAGGGTTATCAGTAAAAAAAAATTTTTTTCACTGCCACAAAAACACCAAGAAAAAAACTGGGCAGATTTTGGGAAAAATAAACCAGGGGGGGATAAAAAGGCTCCCTTTTCCTCCCCCTTGGTTTTTTCTGTGTTTCCCGGGGGGGGATTCCCTGTTTACCTGGAAGGGGCACTTTCTGCGATACACAGCATGGATGCTGGGTAGAAAAGTACAGGAATAATCGGTTATAGTATTGAAGCTCATACAACGACAATGGGGGTTTCCTTTGCTTTAAAAATTGAAGGGGGGAAAAGCGTAAAAATTTTGCAGGCGGGGGTTTTTAGCAAAACTTTCAAAAATTTTTAAAAAGGGAAAATCATAACGGGGATACGAACAGATTTTTGTAGGAAACACCGGGAAAATTTTTTAAAAAAACTCCCGGGGGGGGAAACAAAATTGAATTTTAAAAAAACATAAATATTTTAAAAAAAAGAAAGATTTTTTGTTGAAAAGGGGTAAGACATCCGTCTGAAAAAGGAAAAGCCTTTAAAACCCCCCCCCTCCAAAAGCTGCAGGTTCGAATCCCGGGGAGAGCAAAAAAAAAAAAGTAAAAAAAAAAAAAAATTTAAAATAGTTAAAATTTTTATTTTTGTCAGTCATGAAATTTTGGTGGGGGGTTTTAAAGGAAAATTAGTTTAATCATTTTTGCTAGATTTTTTAAAAAAGTTGGGTTTTTTTTGGGGGGAAAATTTTTTTGGTTTTTTTTTGGGGGGGCTTTAACCCAAAAAAAGTAGTAAAGAGCCCTTTCTGTCTTTTTCTTTGAAATTTTTTTTTTAAAAAAAAAAAAAAAAAGGGGAAAAAGTACATACACATAAAAGAAAAAAAAAATGTAAAATAATAAAAAAATAGATACAAAAAAAAAAACAAAAAAAAAAAAGAAAGATGGAAAATAGGAAAATAAAAAAAAATTTTAAAAACGAAATGTAAGACAGGGAGAGGGGGGAAAAACCCTAAAGGGGTAAAATGAGAAGAGGGGGTTTTAAAAAATTTTTAAAAGAAATTTTAAATAACAAAAATTAAAAATAATCAACTAATTTTTTTTCACTTACCCACACGCAGATTTTGGGGGTTTTTTTCTTGCCAATTTTTTTTAAAATTTTCTTTTTTGGGTTTTTTTTTTTTTTCCTTTCCCTTTTCCCTTCCCCTTTTTTTCCCTTTCCTTTTTTTTTTTCTTCCTTTTTTCCTCATTTCCTCTAGTGGCCCCCTTTTAAAAAGTTTTTTAAAATTTTAAAAATTTTTTACTAAAAATTTTTTTTTTAAATTTTTATATACACATTTTTTTTTTTTTTTTTTTTTTATTATTAAGGCTTTATTTAGTATTAATTTATATACGAAAAAATTTTTGGGGCTTTTCAGACAGACAGACAGAGAGAAAAGAGGAGAAGAGAGAAGAGAGAAAAGAGAGAGAGAATTGGGGGGGAATATTTTTTAGGGGGTTTTTTTAGGCTTTTAACCCCTTTTTCAAAAAGGGGGCCCCCTAGGGGGGAAAAGGGGGGGGGGGAAAACAGGGTAGGGGGGGGGGGGGCGGGGAAAAGGGGGATTGGGGGGGGGAAGCACATAAAAAAAAAAATTAAGTGGAAAAAATTTTTGAAAAATTTTGGGCCCCTTTACAAACGTTCAAAATGAGGGGGAAAACCAAAAATGGGGTTTTTAAAAATAAAATTTGAAAAAAAACCCCCCTTGGACTAAAAAATAAAAACATAGTAAAATCCACCTCACAACTTTACAACACACATTCACGAAGGGCCCCCTTTTTTTTAAAATTTCCTTTAAAAACCCCTTTTTTCCCTCCATGTAGAATGATGTGTTGAACTTGGGCCACAAACACGGAGGAAATTGACTTTTCCCCCTTTTTTCCCCCTAAATATTTTGCCATTTTTTTGTGTGTGAATTTTTCTTTGACAGGATTGGGGTTTGTTGCAAAAACATTAGTTTCTTTAGTGACAAGGCGTTTTTTTGGGGGCCAAAACTTTTGCTTTTTTTTTCCAAATTTTTAAATTTTTTTGTGTTTTTTTTGGGGGGGTTTTAAATGCATCAAATTGGAATCACTTTGGGGGTTGTTTTTTTTTCCTGTTCATAGCCTTCATTTTTTTTTTACTCAAACCCCCAGTCAAATGGAAATCTGTTTCTGCTACGCACTTTTTCTCGGGGGTCATCATACACTTTCACTCCTGTGTATTGACCCCCAAAAAAGTTTCAAAAAAATTTTTCTGTTCTTTTTTTTTGAGTGTCTACAAAGACGGGGGAAAAGAAAAAAAAAAAGGGGGAATTTTTAAAGTCAGCTAGGGGGTTATCAGTAAAAAAAATTTTTTTTCACTCCAGCATCACACCTAAACAAACGGGGCAAGTTGGCAAAAATAAACCAGATGGGGGGATGAAGAGGGCCCCTTTTTCCCCCCCCCTTTTGGTTTTTTCTTCTTGTTTCACAGTGTCCCCCCTTTTTAAACCTGGAAGGGGCACTTTCCTGTGATACCCCCCCCATTTTTTCGGGGGTTTTAGTAACGTGCCCGGGAAAAATCGGTTAAATTATTGAACTCAGGACAACGCCCAAGGGGGTTTCCTTTTTTTTTCAATTTTTAAAACGGGGATGGGGGTCATGTTTTTCAGTGCTTTTTTTCACAAAACTTTTTAAGTTGAGGGGAAGACTCATAACAGCAATACGAACAGACTTTTTGGGGGAAAAAACCCACCTGAAAATTTAATGACGGGCGGGTTTGGGGGGGGAAAAAAAATTAAAACTTCAAAAGGCATAAATATCTAAAAATAAATAATTTTTTAGCAGTGGAGTAAGACATCCGTAAAAAAAAGGGGCCCCCCTTTTTAGACCCACCCACCCAAAAAACTGCAGGTTCGAACCCCGGGGAGAGCGAAAAAAAAAATTTAAAGAAAAAAAAATGTAAGAATATTAATTTAGTTAGTTGTCAGCCCCAAAATTTGTTAGGTATTTTAAAAAGGTAGTTATTTTTTTTAAAATTTAAACAGTTACTAGAAATTTAATTAGTTAGTTAATTAGGGGAAAAAAATTTTTTTTTTTTTGGGGGGGCTTTTTACCAGCTAAAATTTAAAAAAAAGGGCCCTTTCTGTCTCTAAGTTTGAAAATTGGGGTTTTTTAAAAAAAAAAAAAAAAAAATGTATATGTACATACACATAAAAAAAAATTTAAAAAGTGTAAAAAAAAAGAATGAATAGAGAAAAAAAAAAAAACAAAAAACAAAGAAGAGATGGAAATAGGAAGATAAAGGGGGGAAAATTTAAAAATTTTCCCCCTTTTTGGGGCCCGCAATCTTTTTTTCGCCCGAAAAACCCCCCTTTTCACATAATCAAATTTCCTCAGCCAAAAAAAAAAAAAAAAAAAAACCCCCCCCAAAAAATTAAAAAAAAACTAAACCGGGCGAAATAATTTTCCTGCTCTAAACCCAAAATTAACTAACGGGCACTGGTTTGGCGGGACAACTTGCAACTCTTCGCGAACAAACGACCTTTTTTGGGGGGGGGTTTTTTTTGGAAAAAAAAAATCCCCCCTTAAATAATACCGGGAAAAGGGGGTGTTTTTCATAAAATTTTTTTAACTTCATATACGTCCAAAAATTCCCCTATAGGGGGGTTTGGGGGGTAATTCAACACGCCCTCTGCTTTTCCAGGGCATACAAAATATCTTTTAATTTAAAAACCCAAAAAATAAAAATTTTTTTTTTCCTTGGATGTTTAAAAATGCTAATTTTTTTTTTTTTTTATCGCGTTCCCCCGGGTTAAGGCCCGTTTCTTTTAAAAAATTTTTTATTGTTCATGGGGCCTTTTAAACCCCCCCCGGGAATCCCTTTTAAACCCCCCCCTGTGTTGCGTGTTTTGTTTTCCCCCAAAGGGCTTTTATGAAATTGATAGGGAAAAAAACGCTCAGCCAGATTTTTATTAAAATTTTTTTCTAGAGCCTGGGGGGGATTGGGGTTTTTGGATCCCTCTCTTAACTGTAACCCGATGTCTTAAAAACAACTGGGGTTTTTTGCCCTTTAAACTCTTTCCCCCTCAACAACCTGAAAACAGCCTAGGGGGCTTTTTAAAAACCTCGCATTTATAATTTTTTTTAAAGCCACAGCCACAGCAGTTGACTTTTTTTCCGTTAAAAAGGGTCAGCATCAAAAAACCTTAAGCCATGCAACAACTTAAGACATACTTAAACTTTTTTCTTCTAAAATTTGCATGTTTTAAGATACAACCAAAAAACCCCCCTTTTTGGGGGGTGTCATTAAAAACTGATTTTAAAAAATCAAAGGGCCCAATTATTTTTTTTTGGGGGGGGGGAAAGGGTATATTTGCCAGATCGCTTTTTTTTAAACCCCCGTTTTTTTCCTTTGATTCAACACCCTAGCAGTTTTTCTAAATTTTTTTCAATAGGGGGGCCTTTTTTCCCTTTTCCCAAAACCCCTGGGGGAAAAATATATTTTGTACTTCGAAACGGGCCAAAGAGACTGTTTTTTTTTACATTTTTTTACTTTTGGGTTTTTTTAGATTGAATATGCAAGAAGAAAGATTGCCCCCAAATTTGCACCTATAATAAAGCCTATTTCTACCTTTTTTTGGGAAAACCCCCAAGGGGTTTTATAAAAGTCCAAAAAGTTCGGGGGGTGACAAATTTTTAAAAATTTTTTTCCTTTAAAAAAAATAAAATTCATTTCTTTGGGCCCTTTTATAAAAGTCCTGTAAATGTGTGCTCGCATGTCCCTTTCTTTTAAAAATTTTATTAATAAAGAAAAATGAGGCAATTCTCCTTTCTCGTAAGCGTCCCCCTTTCCTTAGCTAAATCTTCCATTGCTTTTTTAAAAGGCGTTCTCCCCCCCTTCCCCTCAGACCGGGAAAATTAAAAAAAAAATAAAAATTTTTTCCAGAGAAACCCAAAACCCCTTAAAAATTTCCCCCCCCCACCATCAAAAACTAATCCAGCCCCTCTTTTTATAAATGAATGAATCTTTTTTAGAATGAATTTTTTTTTTTTTTAAATCAATTTTTTTTTTTTTAAAAAAAAACTTTTTTATAAACAATCTTTCTATGAAAATTTTTTTTTTTGGGGTAATTCCCCCCCCCCAAAAAAAAGTCTTTTGAGGCAACCCCCGGGCCCTTAAATAAAAGCTATAACCATAACAACATCCTCAAGCCCAAAAACCTTTCCCCAGATGGGCCCGGGGCCCTTTTAAACATGTTTTTTTGCTAATTTTCTATATCCAAACTAAGGCCCCCCGATTACAGCAGAGTGGTAAATCAAAATTAAAAAAAATCTTTTTTTCGCCATGTTTTTTTTATTAAAAAAAAAATTTTTTTAAAAAAAATCATAAAAAGAAAGACTGTCTATATGCTTTTAATTAGAAAATCTTTTGCCCCCCGAGCTAAAAATAAGTTTTAACTTTTTTGGGGAATTTTTTATTTTTCCCAAAAGTTGGGCGGTTTTATTCTTAACAAACTTTTTTCTAGGGTTGAAAAACAAAACACCGAAAAAGGGAAAAGCAAAAATTTAAACCGTGTTAAACTCTTTGGGGGGGGGGGGGGGGGGGGGGGGGGGGGGGGGTTTTTAATTTTTTTTTTTTTTTAAAAAAAGGGGGTTTTAAAAAAGGTTTTTCGACAGTTTTTTTAAAATGTGGGGGGGGGAGAAACCCTTTTTTTTATAAAAAAAAAATTTAAAAACTCCCCCTGGCTGCATTGGAAAAACCAGGGCCGTATTTGGGGTTTTTAACAAGTTTTTAACGGGGTTAAAACAATTGTCTACATCAGCCCTTGAAAATTTTTTACGCTAGGTACGAAGCACGCTGGGAAAACAAAAATGTTGACCCCGGGGGGACAGACAAAAAATTTTTTTATATGCAAAAAATTTGGAGGCAAGATAGCGCCGATTGATTCAGAAAAAAATTTAAAATATGACATAAAACAAGTTCCGGGGTTTTAAAAAACCAAAAACCCCCCAAAACCTTGCATGTGACATGTATTAAAGATTTGGGACGTTTTTATGCCCCCAAATTTTTCATGGGGTTAAAATTTTTTTTTAATCATAAAAATTTCCCCAAAAAAAAAAAATTTTAATCAGACTAAAAAAAAAAAAACGAGCAGGGGGAAAAACCCCCAAGCAAAATGGGGGCCCCAGGCGGGGGGGCCCCCCAATTTTAAAATTTTTTGGCGAGTGCCCCCCCAAATGAGTGCCCACAAGTGGGGGGTCCCCAAGTGAAAAAAATTTTTTTTTAAAACTAAAAGTCTGGCCCTGTTTTTTGGGCCCTCGTAAACCCCTTAATTTTTTTAAAACGCCAAAAAAAAAAACCCCAAAAGCAAAACAAAAATAAATTTTTAAAATTTAAAAAAGCATCAGCCCAGCAAAACCCCCCCCGCCCCCCCAAAAACCAAAAAAATCAAACTATAAGATTTATTATTAGGGGCTGGGGATATTGTGTTGGTGGGGGGGTTTTAGCATACAACGGCCCCCCAAACCATACTTAGCAACAAAAATTACAAAACCCCCCCCAAAAAAAATAAAAAAACCCTTTTTTGCAAAAAAAGTACAACCTCCGCTGTAGACCCATTTTTAATTTTAAAATTTTTTTTTTTTTTAAAAAGTTTTTTAAAAAAAATGGTTAAAATACAAAAAATACTGGTTAAGTCAGTTATAACCCCAAAAAAAGTTGCCCAAAAAAATTGGGGGGTTTTTAAAAACAAGTTAAGTGCAATCATTTTAAGTACTGTTAAGTTCTTAAGTAAAGTACTATTTGTACAGGGAAAGTACAAGTAAAGTTCCCAGTACCCCAAAACGTATGAAAGGGGTCGGAAAAAAACGTAAGTTCGCTTTTTTTTTTAGAGACTAGTGATTTTTTACAACAGGGGGTTTTGTTACTTGAGAAGAGTAGAGCGCAGATTAAATTTGTGGGATGAAATACTTTGTTTTCAAAGAGACCCCGTTTTTAAAATTTCCGTGATTTTTTTTTTTTTTTACAACTTCTTTACTTACCCCCTTTTCCCTTTCCCTTTTTTTACAGAGTCTGGGTAGAAAAAGCTATACATCTTCGACCGTAGGCCAAAAATTTCCCCTTTTTAAACCATCCCTTTTAAATTTCACCCTTTTAACTTTCCAATACTTTTTTGTTCACTTTTTTAATTTTAAAAAACGAATTTTTTGGGGGAGTCCCCCTGTGTCGTACCACCCATCACCCCTTTTTGCACCTCCCCCCCCTAAATCCTTAAGAAGTCTTCGGGGTTGGGGGTGTCTAGAATAAAACTATCAGTGTCTGTGAAAAAAGACATTTGATTTTGGGTACAGGGGTTTTTTAAAATTTTTTGAAAAAAATTTTTAAACATTAAAAAACTTTGACAACTCTAGCACGGAAAACCCCCCATAACGGGGGTTACCAATTTTACATTCTGTTTTTTTCATCATAACGCCAACCAGGCGTCGCAAAAAACCCCTAAATTTTTGGAAATTATTTTAAGACCAGCTTAATTGCTTGTTTTTTTTTTGTAACTAATCTTACATTTTTTCCCCATTGTGTACGTCTCCAGGGTTTTTGGGGCCCAAAAAAGCGGGGTTTTTTCATTATTTTAAAAAAGTTTTTTTTTTGAAGCCCCCGGGGCCCCTTTGGGTTTTAAGTTTTGGTTTCTTCATGATGGGATGGCTTAAAAGAAACCCCCTTTTTTGGTAAAAAGGGAATTTATTCTGGAACAGCTCTTGGGGTTTTAAAAACCCCCGGTTTTAAAATAAAACTGTAAACACCTGTAATGGAAAACCCCTACTTTCTTTTTTGGGGGCCCAAGATTAGGCACATTTTTGGGGGGTTCCCCGCGGGACCATTTTTAAAATTTTTTTTGCAGCTAGAGGATAATCATTATGGGGTCGTGCAACTCTGCGGGAAATCTAAAAAAAATTCCCCAAGTTTAAATTTTCCCTTTTGGGAAATTTTTGGGGTTTTAAGCGGGGGTAGCAAACCCAACACGGCAGAAAAACCCCCATGGGGGCCCCTTTATCATTTAAAGTTTCTAAATTTGGGATTTTCTGGCTCATGGCCCACCCATACAGATTGTTGGCGTCAAAGTACATTAGATAGTTTGGTTGTTTATTTTGGGAAAAAAATCTTTTAAATACCTTTTTTTTTTTTCTCTGCGGAAGGATGACAGGCCATGCTAATGCCTCCTTTTTAGCCCACCCCCCAATCATCGAAGTGAAAACCCGATCCGAGTTTTTAATAAAAACTCGACTTTTTTTAATTTTTAGGAATGCATCCCAAGAAAACCCCCGGGGGCCCGAGATGTACTGGGGCGAACCCCCGGCCCCTAGTTTCCATGAAATTTTGGGGCGTAATTTCAAACACATCTGCCAAAAACCCAAAAACATGGGCCCTTTTAAATATTGGCGTGATAGTCGCCCATCTTTTTTGAAAATGAAAATTTTTGCCCCCGGCTTTTTGCCAAAATTTTTTTCCGGGGTCAGATTTTCCCCCGGGGCCCCTTTTTAAAACGGCTGAAAAAAAAAGGCTTTATTTTTCAACGCTGGCTCGTCAAACCCTCCCACAGTCCATGTATTCAAAGGAAAACCCCTTTTTCGGACTAAAGTTTTTTTTGAAAAAATTTTTTTTGTGATTGGATATTGGGGGTAAAGATTCTGCTAGTTTGCTTAAACTCCCCTCAGATTTTTGGGCAGAATCATAGAAAAGGTTTTCAATTTTTTCATTTTAAAAGGGGGTGTACTTTTTTTTATGACTTGCAATACAGCTAACTCTCTTTTCAATCGAAGTTAAAATTTTTTTTCATGATAAAGTGCGAAAAATAGCCTCGTAAATTTTTGAAAAAATTGGCAGTTTTTCCCCCTTTTTGGGGGGTTTAAAAAAAGAGTTTTTTGGGTTACAACTGTTTTCCCGCCCCCTTTTTAATTTAAAACCCCCAAAAATTTTTTTTGTGGTCTCTTACAGTGTCACCTAATAACTTCCCTTTGCATAACCAGCAGTGTGTAAAGATTTTAACTTTTTTTCCCCCCCTTTGGGGGCAAAAATTTAAAGGGGGGGAAAGGGGTTTACTGATTAAAAGAATTGATTGCAAGGTGTTTTTTTTTGCTCCCAAAAAACGCCAGCTGCGTCGGGCCCCCCGTACATCTCCGGGGGGGTGTGGGCCCCACTTTTTTAACAGCAACAAAAGCCTTTTAAAAACCCCCCTTTTATGGCGGGTAAAAAAAATTTGGGTTTTTTTTTTTTTTTTTGGGGTTTTAGAAAAAAAGGCAAAACGCTTCCCCAAAAAAACATAGGGGGACGAAGGTCTCCCTCTTTTTTTTTTTTTAAAATTTTTAAAACCAACCTTTTTCCTGGTTTGGGCGTAAGAAAAAAGTTTTTTTTGTTTTTCAAAACTTTTTTTAAAGTTTTTCTTTTTTCAGCAGCTTTCCCCCCATAGATGGGGTTCTGACCAACACCTTTTTACAAAGCTCCTTTTTAAAATTTTTTCCTTTGTAGTATAAGCCAGAAGTCTGCTAATCGATCTGTTTAAAAAACATAGTGACCCCCTTTGGGAAACCCCCCCGCAAACAAAAAACAAGTCTACATGATTCTCAATTTGGGGTTTGCCTAAAGTGGGGCGGGGGGGAAAAAACCCCCAGGGGGGCCAAATTGTCTACTGAATTCCATTTTTTAAAAGCTTAGGGGTTTTGGTTTTTTTTTTTTTTTAAACTAAACGATACTTTCTACGCTAAAAGGGAAAAGGTTTTTGTTATTTAATTCAGCCTTTTAAAAAAACCCCCCTAAAATTTTAAAACTCTTTTTTTCCCGTTTTTTTAAAAGTGTTGGGGAAAAATTTTTCCAAAAAAAACCACATGAAACACAATTTTTCCGAATTTTGTATGTTTAAGACTGCTCTTTTTTTAAATCTAACCTTTTGGGGAAAAGGAAGGTAAGAAATTGCCAACTATAGGAGATTTTTTTTGGGTTGTCTTAATTTAAATTTTTGAGGACTTTTTCCCTTTAGACCACCGGAGCCGCGCAATTTCGCTTCTTAAAACCCCATGATTAAACTGTGAAAGGGGATGTAAAAAACCCCCAGGTTGAAAAAATCTTTTAAAAGCTAAATTTCTTTTTTCTGTCTATTGAAACCCAACTAGTAAAAAAAATAACATCGGGGGGTTTTTATTTCAATCGGGGAAAAGCCAACAACATTTTTTCTGGCGGGTAAAATTTTAAAAACTGGGGTTTTAAGATAGCATGTGTTTTTCGCTTTTCCTGAACATTTGGGGGGTTTAAAAGATGTCCATATAAAAATTCACTGAACAAAATTTCCCCCTGGTTTAGCATCCAAGGGTTTTTTTGGGGGGCCCCCCCCCTTTTTTAACCCCAAAAAAAAAGGGGGAAAAAAACAAAAAAAAAAAAACAAAAAATTTTTGCTAAAAATTTTTCAAAATTTTTAGTAAAAAAAAAAAACAAAAATTTTTAAAAATTTTTTGTTAAATTGAATAGTTTTCTCCTTCAAAAAAACAAAAAAAGAAAAATTTACGTCATCAGGGGCCCTAAAATTACTAAAATTGCAATCCCCCTTTTAAATTTGGGGTTTTGGGCCCAAAAAATTTTTCATTTTATGTTATTTTTTGTTACATTTTTTACGAATATCTTGGGGGCCCAAAAAAACCCGGGAATTAATTCAAAAAATTTTTTCCCCTTAAAAACCCCTTCATTAGCCCCCCCCCAAACATTAACTCTAGGGCGCAGCAATATTTTTTAAGTTTTTGTAACTACTTTAGTCGTTTTTTTTGGGGGGGGGGGGGGGGGGGGGGGGGGGGGGGGGGAAAAAAATAGGTAATACAATAATTAAATCAGGCTCTTTTTTGGGTTTTTCAAGGTTCTGTTTTTCAATGTTTTTTTTAAAATTTCCTCAGCGTCTACCTGTTGTAAAAAAAAAAATCTTTCTCCTTTTTTTTTGGGGGGCAATCTTTTGTCGTCTGTAACCCCTCACCATCACCATGGCTTTTTAAAAATTTTTTCGCCCCTTTTTTTTTTTTTCCCTCCCCCCAAAAGTATCGCTTTTAAAAAAAACCTTTTTAAAGAATGAATTTTTTTCTGTTGCTAGGGCAAAAAATTGGAAAATGGCTTTTGAAATTTTGGGGGTTTTCCCCTTTTTTAAAACAAAAAAATTTCAATCTTGGGGGGGGGGGGGGGCAGGCACCCCCCCCAAACCAACACTCCCAAAAGCAAAGGACATTGGCGTTCCAACCCCCTTTGTTAAAGAGCGACACTAACCCAGTGTTTAAAAACTGGATAAAAAACCCATGAGCCGGGTTTAAAAAAAAAAAAGGAAAAATTTTTAAAAAACTTTTAAAATTTTCTTTTTAGTAACCCAAAATTTATTCAAGCCCCCTTTCAAAATTTTTCCCCCTTTAAGCCCCCTTTTTTGGGGCTTTAATCTAAACTGCTGACCGTCTTCCATTTTAAAACAAGATTTTTTTTTTAAATTTTTGTACATATTTTTTTTAAAATTAACCCTTCTGGCAGCACTTCATCAACAGAGTAAAACGCCCTTTAAAAAAAACAAACTTAATGAAAAAAAATCGAGTACTGTTAGTTTGTCTTTTTTCAACCAACACAAATAACCCTTTGGCAGATGATACGAAGTGGGTTTTTTTCATCCCCGTTTTTTAATACAAAAACAAGCCTTTAAAAGGCCCGTCCAATTTTTTCAGACTTTAAATTTTTACACCTCTGATTAACGTAGCTCTGGCAAACTAGGGAAACAGACTCCCTTGGAGTAATAAATTAACGAAAAAGCATCGTCATTTTTCAGGCAGTGATTCTAGTTTTGGGGTTTAAAAAATAAGCCGACGGTGTCGCCCCCCAAATCCAGCTAAGGACTTCTTTCTCCCCCAGCATATATCCCGAGCCCCGGTTTTGTTATTTCAATCTGCTTTTTCTGTTGTAATCCTGGGACTAGGGTAGCAAGAAAGCGTCCTTCATTCAAAGCTTTTCTAAAATTGTATTTCTTATCAAAGTATACATAGGGGGTTTTGTAGTTTTAAACTTTAAATCCCAGTTAATGTCAGGGAAACAACGCCCAGGCATTTTTCTCGTTTATGAAGTTTGTAATTTTGTGGGTTTGGGCCCAAAAACGTTTGCCCTTAGATTTCTTATCTCTTTCCCGGGTAGGATATTGTGGCCCTTTTTTTATCTTTAATTTTTTATTGTTTTTAAACACCATCGTCGGGGAAATCAAATCCATAAACATTTCCTGTCACTCCATTAGATCAAAGTCCGTTGTATCTGCTAGATCTTTTTTTTCTCTACTGCAACGCATTTAGGAGCTAACTCGCTTTTGATTCTGGCCCCCGAGACATTCTTTTTAAAATAAACAATTTATTAAAGGGAATCTATAATAAGCAATCTGTAATTTTTCAATTTCTTTTAAACAATTTGTTATAAAAAAACGTATTGAACTGGCGGGGCAGTCCGTAAGCATAGTTTAGCGTGCTTAGATTTTTCTAGCTGCTCTTTTTTTTTTTTTAGTTCATCCTTGTCCCTGATTTTTATAATTTTCACTTAAACACTCTTCAAAACTATCCCTTCCTTAGTATAGAATAAGATGACTGATTTTAACTGCGATCTAAAGTCTTTTAAGACAGCATTGTATTTTTGAGTTAAGAGCCAAACAGAAACTAAAGCGTTTCCCTTTCCCTAAAGGCTAGCTTAGCCCGATCCTTCTTTTTTTTAAAAATGTCTTTTCACTGAACAGTCATTTAAAAAATAAACAGCGTTTCGGTTCCCTCAAATAGCTTAAAGTAATGTTCTAAACAGTCGCTTAGCTTGTCAGTAGGATCAACTAAAAATATATTCTCGTCTGTCCAAAACAAACTGCCTTTCTTTGTAAGACTTGTTGTGCTTAATGGTTGGCAGAATAAACAATGTCTCGAAAATGAAACCGTAGACGTTTGTAACAAATCAAGCACAAGACAGTTTTCCCCACCCCAGTAATCCCCAAATAAGCGAACAGTGGGGGGTCTTTGGAAAAAATTTAAACTATCCATCGTTTTAATAGGCTTTCTTTCAGTCTATTTTCTTCATTTTCAGCGGGGCGCATAAACCACAAAAACGTGCATTTGTTCGGCCATTCTCCCCCTCTTCCTTATTAATCTGTATGAGTATGCCACTACCCTCCCCTTCTTCCACCCCTGCAGTCTGTTGTCTACGTGGATCTAAAACCAGCCAAAATCCAAATTTGTCTTTTAATAATCTTCGAGCCCTTACATCGTGAAGGTAAAGTTTTTTAACACATGATCGGCGTGGGGCTTGCCCTGTCTGCCTCCAGCAAAAAATTTTTCCCTTATTTCATCAAAATGTTGGTAGGGTAAAAGTCCGGCTGAATACAACTGAAAAGGCTTCCCATCTACTGTGCAAACAACTGCTCAATTTTTGGATTGTAAAACACCTCAATTCCCTCTGAAAAGGGGTCGGGGTTTAGTAAATAGCAAGAGAACCCCCTTTAGGGACCTTAAAAAATTGCTTATAGCTATTTCCCAGACAGCGTCTTGCTTGTTTTTAATCGCTAGACTGTGGTGTAAAACTCTTTCAAAGTAAACAACCGCCCTACTTTTATACTGGTTTAAGATTTTTCCCTAGCCAGTTCGGGGTTAGTAACAACTCAAAATTAAGAGAGATGTTACTGACAGTGTATCTGGCTTGAGGATCATCTGATAAAATAACAGACCCGCTGTCATTGAATGTCAGTTCGTAAGTAAGTTTGTCTCTTAGTGCCCCTTGTAATATGGCTGATGGGTTTTTAAACAGTTCAAAACTAGAGGATGCAAAATCTGTTCTTAAATGCTCGCGCTATTGCCTGGTCTCCCTCGTCTTCCTTTGCATCTGCAGCATTAAGCCTGTGCTTAAGACCGTTTGGGCTCTGGATTCCCTGAAAGTTTTTGTCTTTTCTTTCTGTTCTAGGCAGCCACAGATCAGAATAGAGATTAAAAATGTCTGCGCTACTCAGTGAGAAGACTTCTCTACCTTCCAGTTTAATTACCATATTTTTAATGATGGCCCTGCCCAGGTTAGCAACGACAGTAGCATTAGGATCCGCCGACTCAAAATATATTTTGAATGACAGCCTGGCAGTGCCTGGCATTATAACATCGTCAGGCCCGAGGTCACTAAAAACTTACTGTTAACATTTCACTGGGCTCAATTGTTGATGGATTATTTACAACGCGCACGTCTGTCTTATGCCTTTTATACCGTGGGCTCTTCGCTTTTCTGAAGGATCAGGTCGCAGCCGTATGGGTTCATTTTTTATAAAACAAAAAATAATAAATATATAAATATGGCTGATGAAGATTTTGCGCGATTAGTCCTATTGAAGAAGAAGATGAAACAGAGCCGAGTCCTTCATTGCAAGATGAACTTGAAGGAGCAGTTCTTACTCCTAGACAGCCTAAGATGTGGGTTCCCTTTATCCTTAGGCTCGCAAGAACTTTAGGAGTAGGCTCTTCACTCCCTAAAGCCGTCACGAACTATTGCGACAACGAATTGAATCATTCTGTAAAAGTATAGGACGGGGCTGCCAGACGTGCTTGATCCTAACGATTTTGAAGAAGAAGGCGTCATTTGTATTACAAACTAAAGTGGACCTGTAAGAAATTACTTTAGTGCAAAACCCAACTAGTTTTTAAGTCAAGTCAATTAAACAAAGACTCCCTGCTGCTGATGCAGAACGATTAAACATTACAAATCTAAGCCTGAGGTCGTTAGAGTTTTACAGAACGTGGAGCGGAGGGTTTCCAACACGATCTGAAATACAAATGAAACTCTATTGGAGAGTTAGGGCAAAGAACAGATGAACTAATACAGAAATTGAGACGAGTTTTAATGAAGAAACAATTACCCCATTCTTCATCGCCTAGTCAAAGAGAACGTGAGCTGAGTCCTGAAAAGAAGAAACGGGTTTAAAAACAATTGATGATCCTTCATTGCCTGAGCGCGAAAAACGAGGGTTTTTAAAGCTAGAATCAAGGATCTTGAAGCTGAACTGCGTGACCTCAGGGCTGTTAAGTCTGCTTTAACAACTATAAACGAAGAACTAAAAAACAATTTGGCAAAATTTAATGAGCTAGAGAGAGAGATAGAAGAAGAAAAAAAAAAACTGGCTGATGCGATGATAACAATTTAGAAGCCGGAAGAAAAGGCTAGAATACAGGCGAAAATACAGAATTTAATGATAGAAAAGCAAACAGGTTATCAGCGTTGTATATTAACAGAGAAAAAATAGATACCAAATAAGCAGAATCAGAGAAACTATAAACAAAATGATTTATGAAAATACTACGTTAGCCGAAAGAAAAAGGGACTCTGTTTCAGAGAGCAGTGAATTACAATAGTTAGTATACTAACAGCCATTGGGTTGCTTCTCTACACTGGTTTATGCATTAACCGGCAGTGCGCCAACGGGACCAGTAGCTCCCCCAAAACGCCTCAGCCCGGTAAAAGTTGGTTTAAAGAAAACAACTGCACCATCTAGAAAACCCTATTAAAAGAAGTTAGCTGCAAAGCGCTTGATGCTCTGCCTGGCATAATAGGCAGTGTTGTTAGTTGGGGTTTTGTCCTCCCAAATAGGCAAAGTGGCTGGTTATATGGCTGACCATCTGTGGACGTTAGAGTGCTGGCTGCCGGTTTAATTTTAGTGAAATAAAGTAATAGCCAGTCCAGTAAAAGTTAAAAACACAACAAGGGCTTCTTTTCGCTAGTGTGTCTGTCGGGTGAGGTACATCAACAGGCGGGGGTCGCTTTCTGGGCTGCTTATAACTGGTGGCGGTGGGTCGCTTACTGCAGGTTCTGGGCTAGATACTTTTTTAAAATGGCTGGCGCGGGCCTTGTGTTTAAGCCTTGATTGTGTCCTAAGTTTTGATCGTCTCCAGCTATGAGGATTTCATTATTAAATTCTGTATCATGCCAATCTGTAGTCTAAGGTCAAAAGGGCAGCATGTATAATCCATGACCCACAACAAAGTCAACCTTTGACCTAGCATGTGAAAGAACGTTTTGGTACCTTTGTATGCTGGAAGGCAAATCAACAGCAGAGCTAATAGCATCTTCTAAATTGGCTAGAAATTGTTTTCTGGCGTCAAACCCTGTAGATTGATCCACTATGCTAGACTTGGTCTGTGCTTGCGCTCCTAAAAGGCACCAAACGTACGTGCGTATGGAGTCATTAAGTCTTTGCACTCCTGGCATTGTTTGGCCTTTACTTTCATCTAAGATAAATGTTGCCCAAGCATTGGGGTGTTTTTGTTCTATTGATCCCAATCTAACTTGAGAGTTTGGCTTAAAAGAGGTTGTGGCCGGGCCAGTAGTCAAAATTATATTCTCTATGCGGCCCCACAAATACAATGTGCCCCAACCCGTGATTGCGGTCTAACTTTTGTCTAAAGTTATTTGAAGGTTTAATGTTAAATTTGTTGCAGATTCTTTTATATGCATTATTTTCCATTGGGGTGTTTTAATGGATTAAACGCGTTGTCGTTGGGGAGGGGTACTTTTTAGTTCAGTTTGTATGCGTCTATACTGTAATAAACATGAAAGGTTATATACTGACCTTACTAAGAGATTGGGGTGGTATAAATGGTTTGCATATGAAACACCGCAGCCAGTGGTTGAGCAGTAAATAGCAAAATTAACTGATTCTGGTAAAACGCCATAGGTTTTGGATGACCATGGCTGATGGCACTCTATCACTCTTTATTGGAGGATTTAAATATCTAGTTAGTGGGTTTACAAGTCTGACTAGAAAGCCATATGATTCATCCACTGCGATGGTTAGGTTACTAAAGTCCAAAGATTTGGGCTCATAAACCCCTCCTACGTCGTAAGTGGCACTTTCATTATATTTAGAAGGTTCCATTTTTAAATTTGATTTTTTAAAAAAGGATTTAAAAAGGATGTTCCCTTTATATAACCAAGCAAAGCACGCGTGTGTTCTTAAGTATCCAATTGACAATAGGCGCGGTAATAATAGGGTTGCTCTTAGAGAAATTGGTTTTAAAGTTAGGTGGATTAATATATCTGAAAAAACTAAGAATAACGGGTGAAAAGTTAAGGACGGACAAAGGGAATTTATTAAAGCATTTAAAAATACCTGATGGTTACTACAACTTTTGTTCTTTAAAAGACGTATTTAGCAATTTTGGCATTAAGTTAAAAATTAATGGGCAAATCTTATAATTACTATACACCTTCCAGAAGAAAGAAGAGAAACACTTTCCCTAAAGGGCTTGCGCGAATCTTAGGCTTTTATGATAGCGGTGAAACGTACAGTGTTAACACCCATAAGTACTTAGAAAGTGGCCTTTACGAGTATGCAGGTAGTAGACCATCCGATTTTCTAATTAACCCAAGGTTGTATGTCCATTTAAGTGAATTAAAAACAGATGTTAATTTGTATAATGGCCAGCCATCTACGATTCTAAGAGTGTTGCCATCACTTGAAGTGGGTTTTTGCGATTATCAGTCATATACATTTGACAAAAACAGTCAAATTTAAAAAATTTTTGGTGAGGATATAAA
>JAMYXO010001147.1:0-32977 GCA_033310375.1 Conus canariensis
GTCCCCCAAGGGCATCCCATAAAGCAGTGTGAAAAGACGTGAAGAACTTTTCAAGAACTGTGGTGTGGTGTGAAAGGTGGTGTGGGGTGGTGAAAACTGGCCAGGAAGAATCATTTTATTATAACCCGGGATTAGGAAGTATTGATCTTTTATGTGTTGATTTGTTCATTTTGTGTAATTGGATTTTTCACGTTTGATTATAAGTAGCATAGAAATTGTATTCTTGTGCTCAGTCGTGTTAGAAGAGAAACGAATGCGTGACATCCCATTCCCAGAGAGAGGTGAATGTTTGGTGGGCGCATGAGTGTGCATATGCGTGTACGAGTGCAAAGTAACCTTCATGTGTAAACCTGGCTATAATACATCAACTTAGTGCACTTAAGCAATACCATCACGATTTCCCCCGTCATGGGACAAAGTGGCGAGCCTGCCAGGATTGCATGGCCCAAATTAGTCTCAGGCGGGAAACAAAGTGAGTACTAGAGTAGTACTGGGGCGAAGCGTCCACTAAGGGCAATTTTAATTAGCTCTTCTAATTATTTCCTTTAGTTCTTTGAGTGTTGAGTATTGACTTGGTGAGGGTGGTTGTATTAATCAAAGGTCGTTCAGAGAACGAAGACGAGGGTTCTAGTCTTAACTCTCACAGAAGCTGTGGTTTAAGATTAAGGCTCCTTTGTGTTAGGAACATTACCACTGGGTTGGTGTACTCGTAACGTTTAGTAGATAAACTGTTGACTGACTTTTTCCGGGTCTATAAGCGTAACTGTTTTAGTGGTGCTAAAACATATAAAAAAAAATGGCTGAAGAAAGTTTTACCCCCATAGAGAAACTAGTAAGTTTGGGGAAAGAAATGGGTTATGCAGGAGATGAACTGCGTAAATTCATTGAAACTCAGCAGAAGACTGAGAGAGATGAAAGGGCTGAAAGAAGGAAGTTGAAAGGAACAGCTCGACGCTGTCAAAAGAAACTCAGAGGTCGAGGCTGAGAAACTTCGGCTTCAAACAGAATCAGCAAACGCTGAGGCCGAGAGACTTAGACTTGAAACCGCTGTGTGCGAAGGCTAGAGTGGATGCAGAGTGTTTAGCTGCCAAAGCAAGAGCAGAGGGCAGAGAGTGCAAGCGGCCAAAGCGAGAGCAGATGCAGAGAGTGCAGCTGCTAAAGCGAGAGCAGATGCAGAGAGTGCAGCGAGGGCGAGAGCAGAAGCGGAATCAGAGATTTTAGCCAAACAAATTGAGTTGGAAGAATAAAATCTGAAAATCGTAGTGAAATAGACACCAGTTCTGAGTCAGTAGGCCGCAGATTAAGTTGCGCACCTAGACTTAAACTCCCACTGTTCAGAGAAGAAACTGATTCGATCGATGCCTATATCAGTCGGTTTGAATTGGTTGCCGAGCACGAGGGCTGGCCCGAAGATGACTGGGCAATAAACCTGTCTGCCTTGTTGACAGGTCGTGCGTTACACACTGTTTCACCTTACCCAAAGATGATCAGAGGGATTTTGACAAGGTGAAACAAGCAGTACTAAAGGCATATGATTTGACTGAAGAAGGTTTTAGACGTAAGTTTCGCGAGGCGAGAATCGAACAGGGTGAGACATACACAACAGTTCGGAGTTAGACTGGATTCACTATTCAACAAGTGGGTAGAACTTAGTGGAGTAGACAGTGATTTTGAAGGCCTCAAGACCACTGGTGATGAAGGAACAGATACTTGATGGTTGTGGGACGGGCATCACAATCCACATTAAGGAAAAAGGTGCAACCACAATAGCTGAGGTACTTGAGACAGCAGAGACTTACCGGGAAGCGAGGCGTGATTTGCCTGAACAAGAGGAAAGCCCGGAAGCATATTCAGAGGATAGCAGGCCAGCACATATCTCACGCAACGGGCCGTATGCACGCCCGTAGGCCCACGGCATCACGTGAGCAAACAAGGGTGAAGGCCCACGTGGTTAAGGCTGTAGATGAGCGTACCTGCTTCCTGTGCAATAAGACAGGGCACTTGGCTAGGGATTGTATATTCAAGTCACAGAAAGCAGCAGCAATGGGGGGGGCAGGGGCCAATGAAAGGCGGGTTGAAAAAGAGACAGGGGTTTTTTTGGGTTTTGGGGGGCGGGGGGTTTTCACAGATTCACGAAACGGGATGTGCAAAAAGGAAAGGGGGGGAAACAAGGTGGTTAAGGGCTTTAGAACTCGGGGGCACGGGGGCTTTGGGAAGGGAAAACCCTTTTTTTAAAGGAGGGACAATTCACGGGGGAAAACACAGAGGGGGGAGACAAATAGGGGGGAACGGGTTCTAACAAACGGCACTGGGGGGCAGGGTTTAACACCTTTTCCATGGGTGGTGGGACGGGGGCCTTGGCGGGTTCCAAGCCACCATAGATTTGGGTTTGGGGGAACATTTCAGGACACGGGGGGAAACAAAAACCCAGACCCTGATTCGGGGTTGGGGAGCAGAAAACGAAATCCCCGGGAAAAAGGGGCCCCAAAGGCGGTCATAACCCAGAAAGGGCAGGGGCCGGGGGGCCAGGGTGACCCCCACTCCCCCTTACCCAGGGGCAAAGGGGAAACCCTTAAAAAGGGGGGTTGGGGCCACACGGGGACAAAAAAAGGGTGTTAAAGAGGGGCACCATTTTTTTAGCGGTGAAGTAGGGGGATTATCCCCGGGTTTTTCACCCCTTTAAAGGGTTCGGGGAAAGGAAAAGACGGGGGGGGGCGGCCTAAAAAACCGGGCAGAAAGGGGGGGGAGGTCAAAAATCAGGGTAAAGCACCCTTTCGGCCATTTTGGGTAAGAAGGCCACAAAAAAAGGGGGACGCAGAGAAACGGCCCCGGGTATCCGGGGGGAAAGGGCGGGCTTTTCTGGGCCTTTGGCAACACATCCGCGGGGCGCGAAAGGTGGGGGGTAAAAGAATCGATCAAACCAGTCTCACCCAAAAGGGGGCCGAGGCCAAATTAAAGGCCCAGGGGGGAAAAAGTCGATAGGGGTGCGTGGGTCTTTTCCCGGTCGGGGAAGGCATGGGGCAAACATACCACGGGGCTATTTGGGGCCACGGGTAAAAGAGAAAGGGGGAGTTTTTCCTTAAAAAAACATAAGGTTTAGCAGATTTGCCACACTATTTTAACCCCGGGGGAGATTTTCAGACTTTGGTTTGGGTGGGGGGGCGGGGGGGGTTTTAGGGGGTTGTTTTGGATTTTTCTCAAATTTTTTGGGGGGCAAAAAAAATGGGCTGGCGTGGCGCTGGGGAAGGGGGCCAAATAAAGAGGCCGAGATTAGAGGGGGGGTTTAAAATGAAGAATGGGAGAGGTTCAGCCCTTAAAATGTGGGGTAGCCAAGGCAGGGCAGGGCTTAAAGGGGGGGGGGAAGGGGGTAAAAGGCTGAAACCCCTCAAAAAGGGGCAAAAAAACCCTTAGGGGCCAAAAGGGGACGGGTAGGGAATTAAAAGGGGGTAAAAACCAAAAAAATGGCCCGGTTAACCCTCGCACACGGGCGCCCGGGTCAAGGAGGACGAACCCGGTCAGGGACAGAGGGGCACCTAAGGTATGGGGAAATTTGGGACCTGCCCGACAGCAAAAGGGGGGGGGGAAAACCCACTGGCCCCGGGGGGGCAACCAAGGACGCAAATTTCCATCAACTGGGGGTTCTTTTGTGAACACGGGGAAAGAAAGGGGGGCTTGGGACCGTGGGGGGGGGAGTGCCGGGGCCCCCAGGGGGGAGGGGTTCTTTTTAAAGGCTGGGGGGAAACGGGGGGGATGGGGTTTCGTACCCCTCTTGAAGATAAACGGGGGAAAGGGCCCCAAGGGCGGGGGAATTTCAAAGGCCCCCACTGGGCCAATTTTTTTGGGGGTTTGCAACAATTAGGGGGATGGTTAAAAAGCAGATGTTGGAGGGGGGATTTCGGGGAAGGGGGGGGAAACTTGAACAGGGGGGAAAAGCAAAAGGAAAAAGGGGGGGCCCCGGAAGGGGTTTTTCCTTTGGGGGTCCACCCTAATAAACGGGGGGGGAGAACAACGTAAAAAAGGAAAAACCCCAAAAAAGAGAAGAGAGAAGGGGGGCGGGACAAGAAGGGGGTCGGGGAAAACGGGGCCGGGAGATAAAGAAAACAGAAAAGCCCTTGGGGAAAGGGACAAGCGGGAAAAGAAAAAAACAAGGTTTAACCCCCCAAAAGGGGGGTGAAGACAACAAACTGGGGGGGGGGAAACCCGAGGTGGGGAAGGAGGCAAGGGAAGAAATTTTTCATTTCAACCCAGAGACGACCAGGGAAGCCCCACCCCGGAAACCGGACCAGCCAACCGGGGGCCTAAACCATAAAGCGGGGGCGAAGAAGACGTAAGAGACGTTTCAAGAACGGGGGGGGGGGGTGAAAGCGGGGGGTGGGGGTTAAAAACCCCGGGCCGGGGAAAAAAGCCCTTTTTTTTAAACCCCCGGGATTGGGAAGGGTTTTGGTTTTTTGGGGGGGGGATTTGGGGCATTTTTGGGGGGGAAGGGGGGAATTTTCACGGGGGGAAAAAGGGAACTAGAAAGGGGGGTTCTTGGGCCGGGCGGGGGTTAGAAAGAAACAAAAGGGGTGACATCCCTTTCCCCCCGGAGGGGGGAAATTTTTTTGGGGGGCGCTTGATGGGCAAAGGCGGGGGTTAGGGGGGGCAAAGAAACCTTTGGGGGGGTTTAAAAACCGGGCAAAAACACAACTTAGGGCACAAAAGCAAATACCAGCCCCGGAGGGGGGCCCCCGCCCCGGGGGGATTGGGTGTGCTTTTGGAACATTCTCCGGGGCCCAGGGAATTGGGGGGCCGGTTGGCCCCCGGGGAGAAACGTCTCCGGGGGAAGGCAGAATTGGGTTCCCAAAGAACTCGGGCAGGAGGGTTCCGGGAGCAGGGGGTTTGAACCAGGCCCCAAAAAAACCCCTTTGCCAAAATTTAAAAAAAAAAAAAACGGTCCCCCCCCAAATTTTTTTCCCCCCCCCCGAAAAGATTTTTTTTCCGGGGGGGAAAAAAGGGAAAAAAAAAAAGGGGTTTTGGTTCGAATTTGGTTTGGCCAAAATCAAAAGTGCCCCAATTTTTTTTTTTTTTTTTTTTCCCCAATCGGTAAAAGGGGGCACCCCAAGGGGAAAATACCCCACCGGTCCCCCGGAGGGGGAAATAATGTTGAAAGTCCCCTTCAAAACAAAAACCCCGGCCTTTGGGGCCGGGGAAAAATTTGGGGGGGAAAAAGGATACCCTGATACCCCCCACCCCCCCGGCCGTCCCCACCCCCTCGCCGCCGGGGGCCCGCCCCGGCCCGTTAAAACGGGGTTGAAAAAATTTGGTTTTTTTTAAAGGGGGGAGGGGAAAAAGAAAATTTTTTAAAAAAATTAAAGGAAAGAAACCCCGGCCCCTTAAGGAATAGGGGCCAAAAGAAACAAAAATATAAAAAACCCAGGGCCCTTTTGGGCGGGGGGGGCCCGGGGGAAAAAATGGGGGGGGGAACCCCCCCCCCGGGGGTGGGCCCTTAAAGGCCTGGCCCTTCCAAATAAAACCTACGTACAACGGGTTTTCATTTCCCTAAAACACAGCCATTTGAGGGGAACTCCTCCTCGTCCTGAAGGGGAGGGCCCTTGGAAAAATAAGAAAACAAACATTTAAAAAAGGTGGGGGGGCGGGCCCTTGAACCCCCCGGGGTCATGAAAAGGGGAGGGGGTTTTTGGGCCCGGAAACTTTAGGGGAAAGGGGGGGAAAGCAAATAAAAAGTGTGCCCCAGGACATACAAAGGAAGGCGACTGTCGTACACAACAAGAACGGGGGAAAACAGGGGCATTGGGCGGGAAATACAGGGGGGGGCTGCGGGCACGAAAAACTTTCCCCAGAGAACCTTGCGGGCCGGAGGACATAAGGGGGATTACCCAGCCGGCCGGACAAAATTTTGGCTTTAAGCAACTTTATAAAACACAAAAAGACGGGGGACAAATTTTAAGTAATAACAAATTTTTGGGGGCAAATAGCCAATTTCCACATAAAAAGTCAGCCCTAAAAATTCTTCTTCAGAAAATGGGGGCCCTCTTGCTTTTTAAAAAAACACCTTGAAGTTTTTTACGTTTTTTGGAGAATCATGCGGGCCCTTTTGGGCTTTATACGGGTTTTAAAATCTTAGCGTGAAAAACAAAAACCATTTAAACAGAGGGGGTGAGGGACATGGGGAAAGATGCTGGAAAAAATCAAAATAAAGGAATTAAAAGGAATGAATTGAGTGGGAAACAAAAACGGTGAACATTGCGGCCCGGGACACTCTCAGGGGTTTTTAAAAAAAGGTCGGTTCAGAAAGCTTTTTTGGGGTTATTTATGTGGGGACGGGTATATCATTCGGTGTGGCGAGTGGGGGGAGGGGGGAAAGGGGGGGGGGGAACCTTTGTTTGGTTTTGTTGTTTTATACCCCCTTTTAATTTTACTCGGGACTTAATAAAGAGGTTCTTGACTCCAAAGGGGCCCCGTCCCCAAACAACCGGCCCCCCTTTTCCCAAACCAAAACACACCCCACAACAGGAAGGGACTTGCATTTAAAAATTGGGTTTAGATTTTTCAAAAGATTTGATTAAATTTTAAAAAATTGAGGGGAACCCGGGCCCCAAAAAACGGGACAAACGATCAAAAAGACAAAACAAAAACGGGGGTTTCGACCTTTGGGTTTCTTTTTCCCGGGGGAAACCCCAAAAAACGAATAGAAAACGAAAAATTTCACTTATTTTTGGGGATCGCCGGATGGGCCAAAAGGTAAAGCGCAAGAAGAAAGGCGTTAAAAATGAGAAGGGGAGCGGGGGGAAAGGGGAAAAATGTGTGATAAAAGGGGTCGTAATGATGAAAAAATTTTACTGGATGGAAAATTCAAAAAGGGTCAAAATATTGAAAAAATAAAAAAAAAAAGGGGGACGCCACCCATGGGGGTCAACAATATGGGAAAAAGGGGAGATGGGTCGGGAAACCTAAAACCGGGTTTTGCCGGGGGCAACAGCCCCAGAGGGGGAAGGCGATGGTGATGTCAATCCCAAGTGGTGGTAGTACTTTAAATTTTAATTAGAAATTACGGTTTGAACGCAACAACGATAGTAAAGGGTTTTGGAAAGAAAACGGGAACAGAAAAATATTTAAAAAAATACATTTTTAAATAACAAATTAAAAAATAAAGGAAACAAAATTTGGTAAAAAAAAAAAAAAAAAAAAAAGAAAAAAAAATAATGAAATAAAGGAAATAAATAAATAAGGGGGAAAAAATTTAAGGGGAAAGAATGAATAAAGGAAAATAATAAAAAATTTAAAAAAATAACTTGGGTTTAATTTAATATTAGGTACAAAAAGGGGGTTTAATTCGGTATTTAAGGGGGGAGGAAAAAAAACAAACAAAAAAAAACAACCACAACAACAAAAACAACAACATCAAAAACAACCAGGGAGGACCCAACTCCCCTTTTCCCCATCCCCAAACCCTTTTTGACCCCAAGAGTGTGGGTAACCCCTGCCCTTTTTTTTTGGGTTCAAAGGGGGGACCATTGGGTAAAATTCCACGGGAAATATTATTATAAATCATACACGGGGGACTCCACTTTATTTCCCTTCCAACACCTCTTTCTCTTTAAAACCCGTTTTCCTTGCGCGGAACCTAAAAGCGAAAAAGGGGTTAAAAAAATTTTGGGGGTTGTTCTTTTTCTTTTTTGTTTTACCGGAAGAAGACCTAAGAGGCCCGAAACCCCGGGGGTAATTTTGTTTTGTGACCGTTTGCCCCACTTTCCCTGGGGGGTTTCGGGAAAATTTTTTTAAATTTGGGGATTTTGTTTGTTTTGGGGGCCGCAGTCGCTTTTTTTTGGGCAAAAAAATTTTGGGATTAGAAAAAACAAAAAAATTTTTAAGAATTTGCTTTGGGGGAAGATAATTTACGGGTTATTTTGGGGAAACCTTTTGGGCAAAAAATTTTTTAAGTGCTAACTATAACATTCTCCCTTTTTTAAAGGGGAAGGGTTTGGGAATTTTTGGGGAGGGAAAGCATTTTGGCAAATGTTTCTTTTCAGGCTAAAAACCCCCCTTTGGTAAAAAATTTTTTAAGAAGGGTTTTAAAACGGGCGAAAGTGCTATGTTTTTTAAATTTGGAGGGGGGGGGGAGTAAACTTTCCGGCGCAAAAATGCATTGATTGAAAATTTTTGGAATCATTTTCCTTTTTATTGTTGTCCCGGTCCTGTCGGGGCCCGGTCGGGTCGCCTGCCTCCCTCCGCTCGCTCTCCTCCTCGCTCCCTCCTTCTCCCCCCTCTCCCCCCTCTCGCCCCCTCTCCTCGGCGGGGGGGGCCCCTTACAAATTTTTGGTTTATTTTCCCATGCAATTTTTTTTCCGAGTTTGGTTTTTTTGGGGGGGGGGAGAAGGAGCCGGGGTATCACGGGTCTTTAGGTTCATTCGTTAAGCTCAAATTTTTAGATAAGGGACCCATGGGGTTTCACAGGGGTTAATGCACAAAGGGGTTAGAAAATGACCCAGGGGGGGGGGGGTTTCACATCGTAAAGGGCACAGAGGGTTAATAATGACCCAGGGGGGGGGTCATCATCGTCAAGGCACAGAGGGGTTAGAAATGCCCCCATGAGGGCTGTTCATCAGGGGGAAAAGGCACAGAGGGGTTAATAATGACCCATGATGGCTTTTCCCACATGGGAAATGGGCAAAATGGGTTAAATTTAATGACCCAGGGGACGGGTTCACCAGGGGAAAGGCACAAAGGGGGAAAGGGACCCATAGGGTAAACTATTTGGCATAAGGGCTAGTTTGTGTTTCGCCAACCGTACACAGAAAGGGGGCCATTGACTGGCTAATCAAAAGGGTTTAACCAACCTTCCGATTTCTTTGTTGTTAAATTTAACACAACATTAAAAATTTAAAGGATGGGTTTTGGGGCCCGGGTTTTTCCTTGATTGCCGATGGGGATAAAAGGGCTGAGCGGCCTGCGGAATTAAGAACGGACGAACGCAGGGGTGGGGGGGTCTAATTTATTTATTAAAAAAACAAGCAGCCTTTTCTTTCAGCCTGGGGAAATTTTTAAACTGGGGGTTTAGGGTATAGGGAGCAGCTGAAAAGGGGGGGGTTTGGAGGGGAGGGACTGATTTGGGGCCGGGCCTTTTTTTGGGGGTGAAAAGAGCGGGTTTGGGTTGGCCCTTTTTGGGGACAACATGGGGGTGAGTAAAAAAAGACCCGGGGGGTAGGGCCTTCACGGGCCCCTCCCAAGAATTAAAAAATCATTCTCCTTTGGGGGAGTGGGCCACAGCACTTACTTTTAAACAACTAAATTTAAGGGCCCAGGGGTAAGGGGAGAAATTCACCTTTTCTTTGGGGCTTCCTTTCGCCCCACTACAACAAAACCCCCTTTTTTCCCCGGGATGACAATCACTTCGACCTTGTGCCCCCCGGTTTTAGGGGGACGGCGCGGGCGTGCTGGGGGGTTGGGGCAAGTATAAGGACGTCGGTCTTAGGGGCTTCCCTTATTTGTTTCCTGGAGTTTTGGGCTCCCGTTTTGGAAAAAATCTTTTAGCTTTCGGGCGGGGGGGGGCTTCCTCCAGGGGAAAATCTTTTTTAAGGGCTATCAGGGGGGGGGTTTCCTTTCTCTCCGGGGGGGAAAAAACTTTTAGCTTTCAGCATTTTTTCCTGTTCTCTGGTTGGGGAAAATTTTTTAGTTTTCAGAAATGCCCCCTTTCCTTTTTCCCCACAGAAAATTTTTTTAAGGGGGTTCAGCTTGTTTCCTGCCTTGTGGGAAAATCGGTTTGACTTTCAGCTGGGTTTTCTTTCTCCCCGGGTCTGGAAAATTTTTGGGGAGCTTTTCAGCAGGTTGAGGGGCGGGGGTCCGGGGGCCCTTTTTCCGGGGTTAGGGGGGACATCCCATTTTTGGCTCGGGGAACCAGACTATGGCTGCATGGCGGGGCAAAAAAGTCAAATTGGGCCGGGGGGGGCATCAGGGCCACCTCATTTTACGGGGGAAGAAACAGCCAAGAAGATTTTGGGTCCCTTCAGGGGGGGTTTCCCGCCGGGGGGGGTTTCAAAAGGGGGGCCTTTTCGGGGAAAGGGATGGGAGGGCTCGTTTCCCCCCCCCCACCCAATATCTCAATGATATTCTCAAAATTGGGCATTAGAGAACTTTTAAAAATAGGCTTTTCGGTTTCACCCACCTCCCCCACCCCAAACCCGGGGTTTTGAACCCGGGTTTTCGCCTTGTTTCCCCCGGGCTTACCCAAAATCCCAATTTTTAAGTTCTCTAATAAAAACCCCTTTTAAACAAACATACATAAGGGGGTTTGGATTATCGGGTTTTAAACACTAATTTAAAAACTTTTGAGACTTAAGTTGTTGCTTAATCCTTCGTTTTTCTTGATCTTTTTTTCAAAAAACATCTTTTTCCGCATAAAATTCACAAATGGGGCTCGGCTTTCATGTGGAATAAAACCACGGGGTTTTTAAAATTTGGTTTCTCAAAAAGGGTTTTTTTAAAACTGATTTATTTTTTGGGGAACAAAAAATCCCCACACTTTCCCAGCATGTCTTCCACTGAAAGCCGGTTTTGAAAAAAGGGTTTCTCTTTTTTAACTTTTCCCTTTTTCCCTCCCGGGAACAGAAACTATGGGGAAAAATTAGTGTCGGGAGTTCCTAAAAACGGCTATAAAAGTGTTTCAAAACCACTCGCTAAGTTTTTTGCTAGGATCAACAAAAGATTTCACCCGTCCATAAAACCTTCGGGCGTGATATGCGTTTTCCATTTAAAGGGTGTTGGGCGGGAAAATTTCCAATTATGACCCCTAAAACCCCAAAATTTTTTTGTGGGACCCCCCAAATTTTTTTTTTCCCTACCCCCCCCGTCTGCCCCCCCCTTTCTTTAAAACCCTGAGGGGTTTTTTCAAAATTTTAAAACCCTTCCCGGGGGACCCCCAAAGTCTTTGCTCCATATTTTTAATAACAGAAAAAAAATTTTACCCATTAGGGGGATTTTAATCATACAAACCTAAAAATTTTTGGACAGTCCAAAAAAAATCTTATGGGGCCTAAATGGGCCCAAAATTAATCCAACCATTTTTTGGAAAAGGGTTTTTTTTCTATTAAGACAAAAATTGTTTTTGGGTTTCTTTTTTGTTCCCCCCCTTTAAATTTCACCATGGGTGACAACCACAACAGTAACTTTAAGTTTGGCCCAAGGGTCTAAGTTTTGCCCCTAATAAAAATTTCCTTCCATAAGGTTGTCCCGCCACCCACAGCACCATTCCTCCCCAATCTTTTAAACGGGAAATTTAAAAATACATTGGGAACGGGGCCCTCCAAAATAAGGGCGTGGAAAGAACGGGACTTTGTAGTAGCCCCTTTTCAAAACTGATTCTTTCTTGGAGGAGGAAACTTTTTGGCTCCCAAATTTCTTTATTTGGGGATCTTTTTTCAAACTGGGTTCCCCCGGGGCAAAAGGGACTTACATTTAAAGGGCCAGATTAAAATGCTTTTCTGAAACTTTTTTGAGGGTCGAAAAATGAAAAAGGGTTTTACGAATTAAAATTTTTAGGTCCCATTCTAAATAGGGGGTTTTGGAATTTTGTTTTTGGGTTTTTCCCGAAGGCCATTTTGGTTTTTTTTCCGTCAACCTCTTTGCGCTTAAAAAAACCATCTTTAGTGAAACTCAAAACCAACAAAGTCCCCTCTCCCCGGGTTTGGGGGTTCAAAGTCCCTCAAGGGCTGAAAAGGTTTTTTAATTCAAAAGTTACACCCCCTCTCGGGCCCCAAAAGGGAAACCCGGATTCTTCGGTCCACGAGACTTTTTTTTAAAACAACTATAATTTTTTTTCTAAAACAATGGGGGCGGGTTTTTTACTTTTCCCACGATTTTCCCCTGTTTGGCCCCTTTTGTTTTTTATATTAAACGACCCGACCCTCCCCCCCAAGCAACTTTTAAACGGGAAAATTTGGGGAATTTGGGTAAATTTTCATAATGGGCAATATCCCAGCTTTCCCGATGGAAAAAAGCTCTTAAAACATTGGGAGGGCCTTCCATCATATAAGTTTTCATCAGTGGCTCAGCCGCCAAAGGAACATAGAGAATAAATTTGTAATAAAAGATTCCGAGGGGGAAAATTCCCCCTAAAAAGGGTAGTTTCGTCGGGGGGAAACCAAATTTATGATAGGTTTGGGTTTGGGTTTTAAAGCCTAACTTTTTTGGGCTGCTCTACATCAAAAAAAGAAAGGGGATACTTTTTTTTCAGGTTTGAATGAAAACATTGTTTTCAAAATTTGCATTTTTTAAAGGGTTTGAGGGGAATTTTTTTGAATTTACTCATTGTTTCTTTAGTGACAAAACCCCGTAAAAACCTTCAGGTAGGGTTTAAATTTTGGCAAATTACGTCCCCCCCTTCTGTCAAGTTTTGAAACTTATTTTTTTCCCTTTGGGTTTTCATTTAAAAAAACCACCCGATTTTTAAAAAAAAAATTCAGGGGGGTGCGCCCTTTTTGGGGTTTCCCCGCAGTTTATTATAAATTAGAAATTTTTCTAAAAACGAAAGGCCGGGTCTTTGGATTTTTTATTGTTAAAAACATTTTTAAAAAAAATTTTAAAAAAATGAGTCATTAAAATTTATACTAATCAAAATTTTTTGGGTTTGGGCCGCACTACAATTTTAAAAATAAACAACTGACCCCCTTTGGACATTTCTTTTGGACTCAGCCCTGACGCCTGCAGTAAAGGTTATTTACCCTTTAAACAGATACCTTAAACCCCCCTTTTAAAAAAAGGGACAAACACCCCCGAAAGGGGGGGGGTTCAGTCATCCGATGCATTTTTTACCCGAACCATTTAAAACCCTTTGCGGGTTTTGTGCATCCCGGGGTGTGGGAAGGCCCGAGGCTGATAAATTTAAATCCCCCCTGACCCTTTTGGGGGGGCCCAGTGTATAGTTTTCCTTTTTTTAATAAAACCTTTTCCAAACTTTTTTTATCTAAACCTGCAAGCCCCCTTTACCAAATGACAAAATTTTTTAATTTCCATTCGGGCAACAGAAAAGATTACAAGGCTTTTGAAAGGATCTGTAAAAAAAATTTTGGGGATATTGACCCAAAGACAGACTTTAAGACAAAATTTGGGGATTTTAATCATGGTTTAGAGCACCCTTTATTTTTGGGGCGGGGAAACAAAAAGGGAAAACTAGGTTTTGGAATCCTCCTTACCCCATCTTTCCTTCGGGCAAAAACTGTTCACCTCGGGCCCATAGAGCAAAGCATAAAACACCCAGGGGACAAACATTTTTTTTGGGATACTTCAAAGGGCCCCAAACCCAAGCGGGAATAGAACGAATAAACGACTTTATTCGTACTTATTTTTTGGGTGTTTGTTTGGGTTTTCGCAAGCACAAAGGGAACAAACAAATTGACCTTTTCTACTGGCTTTGGACCCCCAAAAAAACTTTTTTGGGAAAATTTTTAGAGTTTCTTTTAAATTTCTGAAATTTGGGGTTTTTCCCTTCAAGTTTTAAAAGGTACCAAAATTTTTTAAAATTTTCCCAAGATCAAAAGGGTAGACTTTGTGTGGGCGGGGGTTTATACATCTACCTTCTAAACCTCGGGCTCCGGGTAGGAACAATAATAAACACAACAATGAAATCCTTGTGGCGGCAATGAAGAAATTTTGGGGAAAAAAACGCAAAAATTTCCCAAAGCCAGCAATACAAAAAAAAAAGAACCCCCCCCAAAAACCCCACCCCCAAACCCCCCAAGGGCCCCCAAACTAAAAAGGGCCATTGAAGACCCCGCGGGGATGACCATGAAGGGGGAAAAGACGGCACGGGTTATTGTTTTAAACTCCCCTAGGATTACGGGGTTTTTTTAAATCTTACTAAAGAGAACCCCAAACTATTAAAAACAACTAATGCCCATAAGTGCTCAGCCAAAAGCCAACAACTTTACTTGGCAGACAAAAGCCAGCTAACGATCCCGCCTTTTTTACCGGGAAAAGGACTTTTTGCCTTACGGGCAATTTTTTGGGAATTTTGAAAAGGGGATGGGAGGGGGGGTTTTTTAAACCCAGGGTTTTTATCTGACGACGGAGGGGGGCCGGCCTGGGGCACGGGGTTTTCCCCCCCCACCACCGCCTGGAATACCAACCCCCAGGTATTTAATTTGAAAAACCTGGGCTGTTATAACACTTTGCTAAGGGTGACCCCCTTCCTCAAAAACAGTGGTTTTTTTAAATTCTTTCTGCTAAGGGTTGTGTTTTTCATTTTAAAAGTTTTTTGGTTTATTTTCTCTTTTTCTGCTAAATTGAGTTGGGAAAGGGGGCCCGGGTTAGTAGACAACTCTTCTGGGTTTTGGCTGATCTCTCGGGTTCAAGATCTTTTAGTCTTTGTGTTTTTCTTTCTTTAACACCGGTCCTAAGTTGTGGCAAAAAACCCTCAACAAAGGTTTTTTTTTTCCCCTCTTTTTATATGCTCACTGGGTTTCACCCATTTTGCAAAATTTGTTTTTAAATTTTCGCCTCTGAGGGCTTCTAAAAGGGCCCATGAAAAGGGGGCCGGGTTATTTCTCTCATAGGGGTAGCGGCGGAGGGGTGCATATTTTTTTAAACGGGTTTTCTTCTGAAAAACTGGTTTCATTATTTCGCCCCGGGCTTTTGGGGTTTAAAAATTTTTAAGGGGATTTTTTTTGAAGGGGGTTTTTTTTGGAGTTTCTGTAGTGGTTTTTTTTGGAAAAAAGCAACGGGTTTCCCTATCTAATTTTGGTTTAGTAATGCCAAGGGCGATTTTAAATCCCCTCACCCGGGGGCCCTTTTGTCTAATTGGGGTTCAAACAAAAAAATTTTTTGATGGGGTCTGGTTTAGATGAAAAGCTGTACAGGTTGGGCCCTTTGGGCTCGTTTTTAAAAATAAAAGGGGCCCTTTTGTTTCAAAATTTTAGGGTCAAAAATCGGAGGTTCGGGCCAAATTTTTGGAAAAAATAAATTTGGCCCTTTACTTCTGAATTTTCACCCGCAATGTTTGAAATTGGATGTGTAAAAAGGGCCCCATTTCATTTCAGGGTGGGCTCCAGGATCAAAAACACAAACCCTTTTTTCTCCCTTTTTTTAAACTTTTTAAAACTTTTTTTTGGGTTTTATAAAAAAATGCCCACAAGCAAGGGCTAAATTTTCTTAAACCCCATAAAAGACTGAAAGGGGTTTTTTGGGGTTTAAAAGGGAAAAAAAACAGAATATTATTTTTCCCCAAAAAATCCACTACTATTGGGTTCCCGACAAATTCTTACTGTTAAATTTCCAGACCCCAGGGGCAATGAAGTGATTGTGCCGGGGTCTGCACGGCTTCCCTTTCCCAAAAAGAACTCGGGAAACCCCAACCGACCAAACGGACAGTTGTACAGGGAAACTGGGGGCGGGCAATCGGGGTTTAAAAAAATTTTCTATAAAACTTAAGGGGGAAAAAAAAATTTTTTTTACACAATGGGGACATATTTTAAACTATTGTGTCTATGGCTAACCCGAAAAAGGGGAAAAGGGCCCTTTTTGGGGGTTTCAAGGAATCCCAAAATAACGAAGCACAAAACACAAATAAGCGCCCAAGGGTGCGAGAGGAACAAGTTAAAGGCCCCCCCTTAAACGAAAGGAAATTTGCTTTTCCAACCCTTTTGATTTGAGTTGTTAAAAAACGGGATGCGCCATACTTTCAAGGAGCATTTTAAAAAACAATTGGGCATATGAAAAAAACTTTTAATGAAAAACAAACTGTCCCTTAGATCGAAGACACTGATTCCAAGTACACATTTTTTTGACACTCGTTAGAGTTTTTACAAATTTTTAGCCCAAACCCCAACTTACAGGCGAATTTAGCAACAAACATCAAAATTAGCAATAAATTTCGAAAAAAGGGGGTTTTCCCTTTCAAATATCCTAAAAGCAGGGGAACCCCCTTTTGGGGGAAATTTAGTTTTTAGCGGGCCCCCGCAAGATCCCTTTAAAAGGGATTTTAAAAGCTGTTGGGAAAAAGAAGAACCCTTTCAAAAGACAAAGTGAAAAGTTTTTTCAATCCTAAAAAACCCAAAAATACAATGGCAATTTTAGGGTTTGTCCCCAACCAAGTCTACTGGGGGGGCTTTAAACCCTACACATTTTGATGAAAAAAAGAAAAATTTTTTGGAGGCGGGGGGTGTAGAAAACCCCAACCCGAAACCTTGTGTCAAAGATCACACCTTTACAGTGTTTAGACCCGGAAAGAATATTTAAAAAACGAAATACGGGGGTTAAAAGGGTTTACCTAAGGTCAACAGAAGATAATCAGTTGCAAGGAGGGGGGAGAACAAATTAAAAGACGTAATTTAAACATTCAAAATTTAAAAAAGAAAAAGAGAGTGATAAAAAACCCCAAAGTACAAATTTGGGTTTTTAAATAGATGGGGCCCGCTGGGTTTTTCAAATAACAAAAATTAAAAGATATCCAAACTAAATTATTTTTATTTTAAAAAAGCATGGGCGGGTTCCCGGTTTATCCAAAAGTGGGCCCCAAAAAAGGGGGCCTTTTGTTCTGTAGGGCAAAAAACTTCAGATTAACAAACATAACACAAATGCAAACCCAACTAAGGGAGGACCTTTCCCAAAATTTCGCAAAAACCCAAAAGAAAGGGATTCTCTGGCTTTAAAAGCTGGGGACATTGGGTTAAACTGGGGGCATCGGCGGTTAGTGGGGTTTAAAACCCGCCCGGAACAAGTGTAGGTCTCTTAGCAAAAAGGGGTAGGTGCACCGGGGGCAACCCTAGGGGGGTGTTCCCTTTTAAACCCTTTGGCCCGTTTCATTGGGTGTAAATGGGGGTCCCGCAAAAAAAATTTAAAAAAACAAACCCCCAAAAACACACAAACAGGGGTTTAACTAATAACAGCTTTAAAATTGTTCCTTCAAACTGTAATTGGGTAAAGCACTTTTCGACTCAAACATCACGGGGAAAATTTTTGTCGCCTACAGGCTGATTTTGAGGGAAAATACAAAAGACAAAAAATTTGGGTCTTCCCCCGAAAGGGGAAAGGGGAACTTTTTTTCCCCCAACAACCCAGACACCGACCAGATAAAAAAGGGGGTTTTTTAAAAAAAGTAAACGAAAACCCTTAAACTCTGTTTTTAAACAGCTCACATTTAAAAAAACCCCCAAAAACCCTTTAAACTTTAGTTTTAAAGATTTCCCAAACACAAAAAGAAACCCCTTTTATATTTTATTCTGAAATTTTTTTTTTTTTTTAAATTTTAAAAAAATTTTGGGGTTAGAAAAAAAAACCCAGCATGGGGTAAGAATATAAAAGGGTTTTCAGAGGAAAATTTTTTAAAACAATGGGTCGAGAAAAGGGGGTTTGGGGGGAAAACACTAAAAAGAAATTTATTTAGAAGTTAAATTGGGTTCCCCAAAAAAGTGCGGGGAAAACGTTGGAAAAACGCTATTTTCCCCAAATTCCAAGTAAACTAACAATAAAAACCCTTTCCCTTAAAGGGGAAGGTTTTGTTGTTTTTAAACGACTATAAACAATAAATGAAGAAAATCCCAGAATCTGGGGGGCTCCAAAATAAACAGCAGACTATTCTTTCCCCCTAATGACTTAACACCCGGTTGGGCAAAACCACTCTTTCACAGTTTTATGTGGCCGCTGAAGAACCAAAATGGAGGGTCGGGTTTGGGCAGAGGGCGAAGTCTTAGAGATCAGATTAAAAAAAAAGGGGAAGTAGGGGGCCGAATTTTTTGGCAAAGGGTTCATTCCACACCCCCCACCTTTGTTGGGAAAACGAGCAAATTCTAAACATAAAGGAAAATTTAACAACAAAAAGTTTTATGTGGGTGCGTTCCCTTTCTTTTTGGGCGGCCCTGGATTCCGCAAAAACCAAAAAGAGGGGTATCTAACTATGAACCTTTCAACAAGGATCTTAAATTTAACGGCCTTTTAATTTCCATGGCGGGGAAAAAAATTTAACAGTTTTGAAAAACAAAAACCACCAATAACTTTGGTTTAAAGTCTACACATGGGCTGAAGAAAAACCCAAATTCGGGCCCATTAAATGTCCAAGAAAATTTAAAAAGGGGGGCGAACCAGAAAAAAAATCATGTGGAAATTACTTTCGGGGTGTTTTCACCAAAAGGGCTACCACATTTCACATTGATACGCACAATAGGGGGATTACCCGTGATACCACAAAACAACATAGCAAACAAGGGAAATTCCCGTAAAAATGTTTAAAAAAAATTTCCCCTGTTTTTAAAACAGCAACGAACATGTAAAACATTGTATTTGCCCAGTTGACTGGGGATACAGAACTAATTTCGCCCCGGGGAAAAGGGAGTAAAAAAATTTGTTTTTAAGGGAAATGGAACGGTTGCAAAAAAGTCCTTATTTGTTTACGCCAAATTCGAAACACTCATTTTTCCTTATAAAAGGGCCAACCCCAAAAGAAACTTCCAAAACAGTCTAAGGGGTAATCATCAGATTGCTCATTTGGGGCCCTTTATCAATTTTTAGGTTTGGGTGGCCCCCCAAATTTAAAGCCAGAATTATACAGAGGACCAAATGGGGCAAAATTTTCTCTTAAAAAAAGCATGCAGCAAATTTCGTTTTTTGCCTGTTCTAATAATCTAAAAATTATCTGGGAAACATAATACCCTGAAACCAACAACAGTATACTCACCAAATCACTGGGTTGGGTTTTGGGGCGGCCTTGGGTTTCCACCGGGAGAGAAACCAACAGTAAGAGACCAAGGAACACCTTAGGTTTGGGGGGAAAAAAAAATTTTTTGAAAGGGGCAGCACATTGTAAATCAATCTCAAATAAAGGGTTTTGGGAAACCCAAAACGTTTGGGAAACTGCCTATATTTTTTTCACCCAAATTGCGGGTTACAAACCCACCCTTTTAAAAAGCCCAACATTTAAACCCGACTTCAGGGTTGGGGGGCATTGGGAAGTCAACAGAAAAGTACATTGTTTTCACTTTAAATAACAGGGCTTTTTTATGGGGCTCCATGCAAACCCCCTATGGGGGGTTTAGGGGTCACTGGCATGGCCCTTAAAAATCCCGCCCAAAAACAGAAAAAAATATTTTGCCCCAAATCTTGTTAGAAAGGCGTTTCCCCCTTTTGAGGGAAAATGGGAACCCGTTTGGAAAAGGTTTAAAAACCCAGCCCTTCCACCTTAAAAGGGGCGTTTCCTTTTAGGACTTTTTTAAAAGAAAAGGGGGGACATGAAACCCGATTATTCTTTTGCTCAAGATGGCTGGCCGGGAAGGGGAGAGTGTAAAAAAGAGGGGAGGGCCCATCATGATTTCCATTTAATGGGGGAACCGTTTTTTTGGCCCGGGTATCTTTTAAAATTAAAAGGAAGAAACCCGCAGAAAAAAATTTAGTCAGTTTCCCCCGCATTACATTTCTGGGGCCCGGGATAGCTGGGGACGGGTTTCCTTTAAAATTTTCTTTGGGGTTTCAAATTGATTTATTTTGGCGACCGCCAAGGGTTCAGATGATTTTAAAAAGGTTGGGGTGGGGGAATCAATGGGGTTTGCAAAAATTACTTAAAACAAAAAACAAATTTCTTGACGGGCATGACCAAGAAAAAAAGGTTTTAACATCTCTGTATTTAATGAAAAAAATCTGTATGGGTGGGCAATGGCGCAGTCACACCGGGGTTCCCTAACCTTTTAAAAGGGAAAACAGGAAACCCCAAAAACATTCAAAAATTTTTTAAATGGGGGTACCTACTCCCAGAAAACTGGGTCGGGAAAAAAAGGTCTCATTCTAAAAAGGGGGGGGATTTAGAAAATCCTCATGAACTTCCCTGAACCAAAAAGACTTCCATTAAACGGCAGAAAGTCTAAAAAAATGTCCCAAAACAGAACCGCCTAAACTTTTGTGCCAACTTCTGACAAAAAAAAATTATGGGCGGGCATTACCGACTTCTTCAATTTTATTTAAGACCTGGGTTTTAAAATTTTTACAGCTGTTTTATCGGAATTTAAATTGGGTTTTGACAAGAACAAAATTTAGGGAAAAAAAACCAAAGAAGAACCTGATCTCAGAACAAAAAACCCCCCAGATTCTTTAGAAAAAAACTTTTTTCCCAAATTGATGAACAACAGCTTTTTTGGGGAAAACATGGAGAATCCGCACAAGCCAAAGATTTTAGATTGGTCCCCAAAAGAAAAGGGTCCCAAATTTAAATTAAATTCAAAACCAAATTTTTCAGACTTCAGAAGAATTTTTATGATCAGCCTTTTTTTTCAGAATGATGAAAAAAAAAAAACAAATTGGACCCAAACCCGTTTTTATTGGGGGGGACTGTTTTGAAACGTCAAACTTTTGGGGTGGTTTGAAATTTTTTTATGAAATACTTTAAACCCTTGGGACCTGAGTCCAGAGTTCTGTACACAGATACAGATTCCTTTGTAACGACATCCCTACTTTAAGGGTTTTTACAAAGACAAAGGAAATTAAAAAAAGGGAGCAAAAGAGCAAGCTGGATGGTACGACACATCCGGGTTACCCTAAAGAACAAACCCTTTTCATTCATTATTAAGAAGAAGGTTTTTAGGGGAAGATGAAGGGTGAATTATCTGAGGGGGTGACAAGGAGTTTGGTTTTGGGTTTAGTCGAAAATGGTACAGTCTTTCAAAACCCCAAAAAAAAGGGGTTTTTAAAAAAAAAACAAAGGGAATATCTTTGTAGTGTTGTGCAGGCAAGCATAACCCCGACAACACAAAGAAGCATTGGGTTTTGGGAATTTAAAACTTTTCATCATGACCCAATTTCAAGGGGTGCGATCTTAAAACTTAATAGAACAAAAACAACTGTTTTTAAAAAGGGAACAATTTGATAGAAAAAACACAAAACGGGGTTTTTTAATCCAAGTTTTTTATATGGGGAATTGGGGGGGCTGGGGGGGAAAAAGTATAATCATATTCTTCATGGTTTTCTGGTTTTGGGGCAAGTGTTTTTCAAAGCTCAATATATCATTTCCAGTATAAACCAAAAACCCTTATTTTTTCATTCATTAAATGCAAATGTGCTTTAATTTTTTTTTTTTCATTTTTAAGATTTTGATTTTTTCCCCTTCAAAAAATCAGAATCTAGGGGTTGGGGGGAGTAAAAACGATTGGCGGGATAAGATTTTCAAGGGTTTTTAAAATTTTTTTTATAATAATAAATTTTAAAACAGAAAAATTGGGCGTATTAATTTTGAAAAATCTTTTTCTTTTGACTTCCATTTTAAACTCAAATATAATTTTCGTAAAAATTTAATTTAAACGGAACGGGGGTCTGGCGGAAAAATTTGCAGTTCCCTTTTTTCACAAAAGATCTTTGGGGGGGGCTGGGCGTTTTGTTTGTGTCAGTTTCTCGTAAATTTAAAAAACGGGGGATTTTATTTTTAAATTTTTTTTTATCTCAAAAGGGGTCAACACCCCCCAAAAGGGAAACCCGGTTTCCCTTATGCGAGTGTCCCCTTCCCGGGTTCTCCCCCCGAATAAAGGGAACTCACTTTCAAAACCCAAATGGTTAAAAAGTTTGGGGTTATAAGACTCTCCCCTTTAACAACATTAATTGGGTTTGGTTTTTTCCCGATTGCTTTACGGGGTTTTAGACCTTTTAAAATTTTTCATTAATTTATTGCAAAGTAGAACTGAAAGGGGAAATCCCTTTTTACCCCTTCGGGTTTTTGGGGAGAATTGGGGCAACCAGCTCTCTGTGGGTACTGGGGAAAAAAAAGCCTTTTAGATAACTGTTTTGTTAAAGTTTTCAACCCAAAACCCCGTGATCTGTGAACCCCCCGGAAAAGCCTCTTTTTAAAGGGAACCTATGTTTTTAACAATAATTGATTCACTTGGGCCTTTAAAAAATTCCTTTTTCCCTCACGACTTGAATCATGCGAGGATAATTAAGGGGGCCCGGGTTTATATAAACAGTTTGGGAAAAGCGACGGCCCAACCCGCCGAAGCAACCTTTGTGTTAATGGGTTTTCCGGGATCTTTGGGATCCCTTTAAAACAATAAACCAAAGACTTTAAGGGGGGGTACCCTTAAAAAACTTTTTTGTTAAACGTATTTATGGGGTAAATAAAAGAAGGTCCAGTTTTTAGGGGTGTCGTTTTGGGGTTATATTCACAAAAATGTGGTTCCCGTATTCGTTTAGGCGCTGGGGGGAAATTTGCCAAAACGCTTGTTTTGAAAAACCATTTTTTTGCAGTTTGTTCCCCGACTCCAGCTGCTTTGGGTTAGGGTTTTTTAAAAATTTCGGGTTTTTCCCCTTTCCAAAAACCTTTTTGGGAAATAAAACTTGGGTTTATTTTTTTTATTCAGGGCCCAAAATTATGCGCAAACCAAAAAAACACAACGGCATACCAAAGGGGAATAAAAAAATATTTCGGGGATCTTTTGTTTTTCTGAGGGGGAAGGGAATCGCTGAATTTTGGTGGGGGCAATGGGTTTAACTTTTTTGCCGGGTTAAATAGAAAAAATTTTAAAAAATTTTCCTGGTCAAAAATCTTTAAAAGGGGGTAAACTGCAGGGCCCCGGTTTTTTTAAAAGTCTGTCGGGTTTAAAAAAAATCCCCAACTGGGTCCATTCTTGCTTTTTAAGGGGGTCTTGTGCAGGGAGCTATTTCCCTAGCTCTGGGTTTGTCCCTTTTTTTCTCATTGTTAATTTTTTTATTTTTTCTAAATCGGGAAAATTTCTTCCCAAAACAACGGGATTAACCCACCAAACGCCACCAATCATCATTACAAATGAAGCCATTTTTTTAAAAAAGGATTTTTTTTAATTTTACATATTGATACGTCTGGGAATTTTTCCTTGCCCTTTAAATAGAAAATTTTTTCGGGAGCAAATAAACTGGAATAACACAATCCGCTTTGCTGAAATCCCAAAATCTAGTTTTCCAAGATCTGCTGGTTTTTATTTTAACAGGCTTTTTCCAAGGGATTTTGGATCCCCCACTTTTGGGGGTCCAATAACAGCAAAAAGGTAACAAGGTTTGAATAGTTTTTTCGGGGGGGCTCATTTTTAAAAAAAAAAAAAAATTTTTTTTCATTAATAAAACATGAACCCGCGATGATTTTTCTTCCTAACTTACAAAGATCAAAATTTTATGACCAAGGATTAAAAGCGCCCAAAAAGGAAAAAGGGTGTATTCTTTAGCACATGTGGAAAAAAAAAAACAGGACCTTTGGGAAAGGGAAATTCCCGCAAAGAACAGAACAAACAAAAAGGTTTGCCGAAAACATTGTAAAGTATCACCAAAAGGTATAAGCGCAACGGGTCAAGAAGGGGAAAAAGTGTTGGGCAAACGGGGCTTAGTTTGTACACAAACTAGTTTGTAGATTTGGGTCCCATTTATTCCCGAAAAAAGATTTTAAAGTAAAATTTTAACACAGGACCAGGGTTTTAAAAAAAAGTCTAAAAGTCTCTAGGGTGTGAATAAAAAAACAGATTTTGGGGAAAATTTTTATCGCCATTAATCAGGGATTAATTTCTTTTTAATCCTAAAGATTTTGGGGGGGGTTTCCCTTTAAAAAGGGGCCGGGGGCCAGAAAAAACAAACAGAAAACATTGTGGGAAAGTGACCATAAAAAACCTCCCATCCTGGGTGTTGCAGCAGGAAAAAAATTAGCAGAGTGGGAAAAAAACCAAAAAAAAATTTAAAGTTGCAATCACAGAATTAACCATAATGAAAACATAACACCGCCCCAAAGGGCCCAAAAGTTGTTTTCAATGCCACGGGAAAAACACAAGTTTATTTCCCAAAACCGGGGAACAACACCAAAGTCGTCATGGAATATTGAATTAAAACAGTTTGCCATTTTTTGGCGTCATTGCTGGGGGGGGTGGTTATTTAAAGGTTATAAAATATATAAACAACGCCAGCAAAAAAAAAAAGCAGTCCCCCAAAAAAACCAAAACCAAAAAATAACCCGAAGCCCAAAAAAAAAAGCCCGCCCCGAACCGCCAAAAACAAAAGACATTTTGATCCCTTTCAGATGGAATAATATTTCCAAAAACTTTTAAAAATTATAAATGACTAATAAAAACTTAATAAAGACTTTTTTTGACGACTTGGGTAAAACTTAAAAAAACTTGAGAAGAACTTAAGCGCCCTTTATAAGAACTTAATGACGACTTGATGACGAATTGGGTTTAAAAACTTTAATTTAAATACTTGAAAAAGGGACTTGGGAAAAAGAACTTTATGTTTGACTTTGGGGAAGAAATTGAATAAAAACTTGTTAAGAACTTAAAAAAACTTGAATAAGAAAATGATGCCCCACTTGGGAAAAAGAAACCCAGAACGACTTTTAAGAAAGATTTTTTTTCACAATTTAAATTTTTACATTCTTTTTCCCGGGGGACAATCCCCCTGCCTTTTAAAATTTGTACTCTGGGCCCCCCGGGTTTTCTCAACGCAAAATTGCCGAGTCGAAAACCGCACGGTTTTTGGGTTTTGTCAAGTTCCATAAGGGCGCCGGGGCCCCCAAAGGGGGCATTTATAAAATTTTGACGGGGGTCGTTTTTTGTACAGGGGGTTAGAAATCATTGTAAAAAATTTAGGCGGGTAAATTTCCAAACAAACAAAAAATGTTTTCCCTTTCCTTCCCCCAATCACAAACTAGATAGAATCAGCTGAATTTGGGAACATGACGACATTTTTCCGGGCCCCGCACTTGTGGGTTTTTAGCAACTGAACCTAGCTGTCTTGGGCCCTTTGCGGGTGTGGGAGGGCAGGGCCCGGGGGTTTAGTTAGAAAGTGTTTTTTAGGGCGCAAACAGTAATTTTGCTGAATTAGAGAAGAACTTCTTAATCACAAACCTTCATCAAGAATTGCTAGAAAAAACTCAAGACAAAAAGGGGGGAAAATTTGGGTTAGACAACAAAATTGGGGAAACTCACCTTCCTTTTTCCCGGGAAACTAGGGGGGAAAACTCGATTGCTGAGACCGTTCACGGGGTTTAACCCGGGAAATATTTTTAGAATCCAAACCCGTCGAGCGGCTTTCTGGAAACCCCACCGTTCACCCGGGGTGAACCGGACATTTTTTTAGAAAACCTAAATTCCCCGAGAATAAGTGCACTTGGGTGGCTGCTTAGAAAAAATCTTTTAACAAACTTTTTACATTTTTATGGGGTGTGAACCACATCCCACCCCTTTTTCAGACACCCCCCTATTTTAATAGCTTTCAATAGCCATATTCCCACAAAAGAATGAAATCCCCCAAATTTTGGGTTTACAAAAAACCCTCCTAAGAAAAAAGGCATGGTTTTAAACCCAAATCCCCCTTTTTGTTTGGGTTTTCTTCTTTAAAGTTTCCCGTGACAAGAACTATAAAACAGATAATCCTACCATTATTATTTTTAAAGTTTTTACTATTTGAAACTAAAAAATAAAGGGATTCTGGGTAAGCTGGGGGGGAGCAACACGAAACCGGGTGTCACCGGTTGGAGCTGGGGGGAGGTGGGGTAGCCAGAATGCCCATTTTTTAAATTCTCTGGGCATTCCAATTTTTAAAATTTGGGGGATGTTGGGGCTCCGGTCCCCTACACAAAAATTCGTCTGCATAGGGGCCCGGGCCGTAAAAGAGGGCCTGGGCACTAAAGGTTGACTTCCTGGGGAAAAGGAAAACAACTCGGGGGGAAAAAGCTTCTTTCATTGGAAAGGGCCCGCTTGTTGGGGGGGGGGGCAAAAGACGCCCGAAAAGAGTGACCCAAACCCATGGGGCCCCCTTGAAAATGACGATATATCATGCAGTTTTTAAATGGCCGGGCAGGAAGAGGGCTGCAGATTTCCCGCAACTGATCCAAATTAAACCCTGCACCCCAAAAGCTAAAAGTTTGCGCTCCGTCCTTCGTGGTTTTCCTCTGAGAAGGGGAGAGAGAGGGAGAGGGGGGAGAGGAAGGGGAAGGGGGGTGGGGGGTGCCCGGGTGGGAGGGGCGTGGGACGGGTTTGTGTGTGTCTTGGGTGCGCGAGTGCATTCAGACTGCATGGGAGGGTTTGGGGTGGTGTGTGGTTTTGGGGGTGTGTTAGAGAGAGAGAAAAGGGGAGAGAGAGAAACATTTATTTAAATTTTAAAAATATATATTTTTGGGGGGGTGAAATTTAAAAAGCCGTAAATTCCATCCCCCCCGGTTTCCTCGGGAAATGTTTTCCCCCATGCTTTTTTTTTTTTTTTTTTGAAAAGGGGCAAAAAATTGGTTTTTTTTTGTGGGGGGTTTGGGTTTTTTTTAAAAAAAAAAAAGGATACCCCTGTTTTAAATTTACCTTTTTGGTGGTGTGTTTTTAATTTGTTTTTTGGGGGGTGTTATTTTTTTTGTTGGGGGTGGGGGGTGTTCTGCATTTTCTGTTTTAAACTCTGATCACGCATCGGGAGGTCCCAAACCCTCAGGCACAGTCCCCCAAAAAACCAATTTTTTATGTACCCGGGTTTCCGTGGGGCTGGGGGGAGGTGGGGGGAAAAGTGGGAATGATTGACGGTCTGTAAAGTTCCAACACACCTCGTTTTAAAAGGGGGGCTCGGCTTCGGGCTGGCCCCCGCCTCTCCGGGGGTCTCCCCCGGCTCTTTGGGCTATTTTTGGGCAGAAAGGGTCGGGCAAACTTTCCCCGATGTCGTCGTTGGGGGGGGCTCAATTATTTTTTTCCCCTTGGTTTTTTGGTTGCGGTAAAATCTGTGGGAAACCGGGCCCCTACATAATACCCAAACCAACGGGCAATTCCGGGGTATCTAAAAAAGCAATGTTTCATCGGCCCCCGCCCCCAACGGAAAGGGGACAGCAAAACGGGAAAGCATTGCAAAAGAGATACGGCATTTTAATACCCAAATATGGAATTTAGCCTACCGAGTGACTAATACCAAAGTAACGGGAAAGAAGGGGGAAGGTTTTTGGGTTTACCCCCCTCCCTCAAATACTGTTTGCTCCCTTTTGGGGGGGTCATTGGGGCTGGTTTGGGGGATCTGCGGTTACTACCAAGAAGACCATGCCAGTTTTGTTGGGTTTTTCGGGTTTTTTTCCCGGCAAATTTTTAAAACGGGGGAAAACCCCGGAAAAACAAAAAATCAGCCCAAAATTTTTTCCGGCCAAAAATCTCAATTTAAGCAAACGGAAAAACTCCGGGAAAGGGGCTCACGTTGACAAACCCGAAATAGGCCAAGTCAAAATCGCAAGGGAGGGAAAACTGGGTAACGGGTCACATTTAATGAAATCCCCCGATACGTCTTTTTTTCTCTCCGGTTTCGTTTTTAACACTCCCTAAACGCCCCTTGGGGTTTTCTTTTTTAACCCCAAAGAAAACTGGGAAACAAAAACGACAAGAGAGGAGAGAGAAAAGAGAAAAGAGGGAAAAGGGGAGAAGGAAAGAAAAGACAGACAGAAAAAGAAAAAACAGACGACACCAAAAGAGAGATTTCGGGGGTTTCAGGTTTTACCCCGCTGTCCCCCGCAGGGTTTTGGTTTCATTTTTGGGGGTGAGGTTCACTGCGGGGCCCGGGGCAAGTCCCCAAAAACGTTTCACAAACTCTAATCAACCCAGACCTTGGGTTTTACCGGGGATGGAAAAACCAAAAATAACTAAATACCCCCGGGAAGAACCCAAGGCGCTTGGGTGCCCGGGGTACCATCCCATCTAACACTGGCTGCTCTTTTCGAAGGGTAAGGGTGTGGTTTTTTTCCCTGTGGGCGTGCAAGCCCCGTGTAAAAGCGTGTTGCTGGGTGTGGTGGTGTGTGGGGTTGTGTGGGGGGGTTGGTGGGTGTGGGGGTGGTTTTGGGTTTTCGGGGCACGCCCGGGGTGCACGCCAATGGGTGGGGCCCGGGGGGTGGGTGTGTGTGTGTGTGTGGGGTGTGTGGGTGTGTGCGCTCGCGCCGCGCGCTGGGGTCGTGCTGCACCCCGGGCCAAACCCTTTTTTCCACCGCACACCCCCCGCCCCTCTCAACCCAAGGGACCCTACAAAACATGGGCATGGAAATTTATCGACCCAAACCCCTGCCCAAACCAAAGCGTGTCTATGAATTTGTAGCCCAAAACAAAAAATCTCATTCCACTACCCACTCACAAATGAAAAACCCCAAGCAATTTTTGGGGTTAAAAAAGCTTAGGTCTCTACGAATTTTTTTGGGGGAAAACCACCAACCCCATGACCCCTTTAAAATTGGGGGAAGAATCAGACAAACAATACATTTGACAATTTATACCAAAAGGGAAATTAAATGTTCCCCCCCTGTAGCCCCGCACCACCCCCACACACAAAACCCCACAAACCCCACACACACACACACCCACCAAACACACACACACACAAAACCCCTCTTTGCGCGCACGGGGACAAACACCACACGACACAAAACACACACACAACCCCAACACACCCCACCCACACACACACCCAACACAGGAAAAATGATTTAAATGAAGGGGACTTTCGATACACTACGGAAATAAACCCGTGATCACAGGGGGCATTGCTGAAACACAGGAGGGGTGCAAGCCGGGGGGAAAAAAATTTCCCCGAGAACTCTTGGGAGGGCCCGATGTGAAGGCAGGAAACCCGAAGGGATCCCACTGCCCCTTTTCTGCCAAAAATTTTTGGCATAAGCATACGGCCCTTTAAACACAGAGAGAAAGCGGACTATTTTTTAAATAAGCGGGAAATTTTAAGGGGAAAAAAATCAAGTTCTCTACAAAAGAAGTCAGTCCAGAAGAACTGTCTTCAGAAACACGGGCTCTTGTTGTTAAAAAAGACATCTTTAAAATTTGTATCGTGTGTTTGTGGAATCAGTGGGGGCCTTTGGCTTTTTTGCTGGTTTGGAAAATCTTTGCGTGAAAAACAAAAATATTTTAAAAAAGATCGTGACCTACATTGGAAAGATTACTGGGAAAAAACAAAAACGATAAAAATTTTTTTTAAAGATCTGGACTACAAGGGGGGAAAGATACTGGGAAAAACAAACCAGAAAATAAAAGGGGTTAATGTTGAGTCGGGGCCAAAAAACTTGAAAATTGGGGTGCCAAAAGCTCTCAGTTTTTCAAAAAAAGGGGGGGGGGGTTTAGAAAACGGTTTTTTTTATATTTGTATGTTAATCATTCTGGGTGTGCGAGTGGGTGGGAGGGGGGATGGGGGGGTGGGAACGGATTTGTGAGTTTTTGTTTTTTGACCACTCTAATTTTTTTCTCTGGACTTAAAAAAGAGTTTCTTGACTTGGGCTCACATTGTTCCCCCCCAAATTCAACCGGCCCCGGGCCTTTCCAACACACACAGTCCACATACTTTAAGGGATATACTTCCCAAAAATTTGGGGGTTTTGACTTTAAAAAGATTGATTAGAAAAAAACACCCAAAAAATTTTTAAAAATTTGCCCTTGGGAAAAAGTATCTTTGTTAGTTTTGGACCTTTTTTTTCAAGAATTATTAAGTGCTAACTAGAACAATTTTGCTTTTGGGTTTAAAGGGGTGATTGGGAATTTTGGGTGTAAGCCCCTTTTTGGCAAAGTTTCTTTTCAGGCAAAAAACCCCGTTTAAAAAAAGTTTAAGAAGTTTTTAAAGTGGGCCCAAAAGTGCAATGGAATTTTAAAAAATTTTTTAAGCTTTGGGCTTTCCTTTTCCGGGTGAAAAAAAATGCGTTGATTAAAAGAATTTTTAAAAACATTTCCCTTTATTGGGGGTCCTGTCTGGGGCTGTCCCGGCCTTCCCCTTTTCGGCTTCCCCCTGTTTTCTCCCCTCTTTCTCCCTCTTCTCTTCTCGCGTCCTCCTCTCTCCTGCGGGGATTCTTTGCTAATTTTTTTTAAAAATTCCCTTTTAGTTTGTTTCCGGTTAAATTTTTTTTATTTGGGGCCCGAGAAAATAGCCCTTGGGGGGCTATCAAATTTTGTTCTCAACGGTTAAATTTCACCAAACGTTAGATAATGGGCCCCCTGGGGGGGGTTTTTCACCTTTGGGTTTAAAGGGACAAACGGTAATAAAACCCAAGGGCGGTTCAGAAACGTTAAGCACAGTCGTTAGAAAAATGAAACCCCTAAAGGCCTTTCCCCCACCCTTAAAGCACAATCTTAGATAATGAAACCCTGATGGCCCCTTCACAACGCGGGTTAAAAACACACCGGTACGATGAACCCCTGGGGTAAAAAGGGGTTTTAACCCTTTTGTTTTTTAAAGGAAACACAAAATTAAAGAATAAAGGGTTTTTTCCAAAACCATCGGTTAAAGCAACGGGGGTTAGATGGAAGACCCCATGTGGTTTTTGGGGGGTTTTTTTTAATTGAAACAAGTTCCTGTTTTTTCAGAAGCTGATTGAAAGTTTGATCGATTAACTGATTTAGTGTGCATGAGCAGGAAGGGGGTGGGGGATGGATGACTGATGAGTGGCCGTTCCTTTTTTTGCTTTCTCTCCATTGGAAAATCTTTTAGCTTTCAGCTATGTTTCCTTTTTTTCCTGTGGAAAATCTTTTATCTTTCCGCATTTTTCCTTTTCTCTCCATGGGGAAAATTTTTTAGCTTCAGCTAGTTGCTTTCCTCTGGGGGAAAAATCTTTTAGCTTTCAGCTTGTTTTCTTTCCCTCCCAGGGGAAAATCTTTGAGCTTTCGCATTTTGATGGCAGTGGTCCTGGCCCTTTTTCCCAGGTTGTTGTTGGACATCCCTTTGGCTCTCCCCACATGGTCTGATGGGGTCAACAGTCGGGAAAACCGGGTCTGCCCAGCCAGCTTTGGTTTTGCGCAAAAAACAGCCAAGAAGATTTTGGTCCCTTGAGGCGGATGTCCCAGTTTGTTTTCAAAAGGGGCTCCGCGAAAAGGGAAATTGGCTCTTCCCCCTCAGCAGAATCCAAAGAGTTTCCAATTGTCCCATTTCTAACTTTTTCCATGTTGGGCCCCAGTCCGTAAACAAAGGTCGTCTGCCGGGGGCCCTGGGAAAACCCCCGATTTTGCGCACACGCCGATTGTCGCATGCAACAAATCACGGAAAAAAGGGGTGGGCTGAACCCCCCGATTTTTCGCACAGGGGGCCGATTTGGGCTACGTGGGAACAAACAGCGGAAAAAGGGGGGTGCTGAACCGCCGATTTGCGCCAACCCATTTGTCGTAGTGTGACAACCGGCGGTTCAGCCTCGGGTGGTTTGCGCACATGATGGTGTGTGTGTGTGGTGTGTGTGTGTGTGTGGTGTGTGTGGGGTGTGTGGGGGGGTTTTGGGGGTTTCTGTGCTGCGGGGTGTCTGGTGTGTGGGGAATGGGAGAGAGGAGGAAAAGACACAAACCCCACACAACCCCCACACACACAAAAAAAAAAAAAAAGAAGAGAGAGAAAAGAGAGAGAAGGGGAGAGAGAGAACATGGCCCCATAAAAGGTTCCCACGGTCTCCTGAAAGTATTTTCTATTTTTGCAAAATAATTTAAAAAATTTTTCATTTCATTTACATTTTTGTTCAATTTTCATTTCATTTTCTTTCATTCTTCCCCTTCTCTCTCTCCCCTCTCTCTTCCTCCTCCCTCTCCTCCTGCTTTTTTACCTCCTCCCATTTACCAACACCCCACACAGACACACCAGACACAAAAAAGACAACAGACAGACAACAACAGCAAACACACCCCACAACACACACACACACCCACACACACCCAAACATGTGCACAAAGCACGTGAGGGTGAACCCCGATTGTCGACGTCGACAAATCGGGGGTTGGCGACAAAACGGGGGTTTAGCACACCCCTTTTTCCGCTGATTTGTCGGGACGTGCGACAAACGGGGGCTCTCAGGTCCGAATAGACCTTCACTACTGTTGATTCCCCGGGGGAAAAAATTAACTTGCTGAAAAAATTCTTTTAGGCAGGGCCAGCTTGTGGGGGGGGGCAGAGCGCTGATAAAAAAGTGGGCGAACCCATGGCCCACATTTACAAACATGAATTCAGCAGTTTAAAGGGCCGACAGAAATTTCTGCAGATTTCTGCAATGCTCATTAATCATGCGGCCCACGCTAAAATTTGGCTCTTGCCTTTGTTTTGTGCTGAAGAGAGAGAGAGAGAGGAGAGGGAGAGAGAAGTGAGAGTGAGTGTGTGTTGCCATGTGGAGTGCGTGCACTGATTGGGGTGGGGCCTGGGTTTTTGGGGCGAGTGCAGCGAGCGTGCATGCATGGTTTGTGTGGTTGTGGTGTGTGTGTGGGTGAGAGAAAGAGGAGAGAGAGAGAGAGAGAGAGAGGAAACTTCATTAATGATATTTAAAAATTTTTTTTTTGTTGGGGGGTTAAAAACCCAATTCCCCGCCCCCCGTTCCCGCACATGTTTCCACATGCTTTTTTTTTTTTTTTTTTTAAGAAAGCAAAAAAAATTGTTTTTGTGCTGTTTTGTTTTGTTTTTTTAAAGAAAAAAAGGGAAAGCGTTTATTTACCTTTTGTGGTGTGTTATTTGATTTGTTGTGGGGGTGTGTTCGCATTTTCTGTTTTTAAAAATCTGATCACCATCGGGATTCCAAAACCCTAGGCACAGTCACAAACATTCCAATTACAGTACCCTGATTGCCGTGGGACTGGCGGAGGGTGGAACGTGGGGAAGATTGGGGTCCGATGTTCCAACACACCTCGTTAAAATCGGGCTGGGCTTCGCTGGCCCCGGCCTTTCCGGGTTTTCCCGTCTCTCTGCATTAGTCGAGTGACGTCATCGTCCCAATGTCGTCGTTGGGGGGCTCAATTTTTTGCTCTTTTTTTATTGGTTGGGTAAAACGGTACCCCCATTCAAATACCACCCCAACGTCAATTCCGGGTTCAAAAAGCAAAGTATCTCGAGCTCCCTCAATCGGAAAGGAGACAGCAACGAACGCATTGCTTTAGGTACGGCATTTTTTTAAAACCAAGTTGTAACACCACCGAGTGACAATACCAAAGTAACTGATATGAAGGGGAATTTGGGTCACCCTCGTCAAAATGTTTGCTCCTTTGTGGGCGTTGAAACTGGTTGGCGATCTGCGGGGATACCAAGAAGACCAGCCATTTTGTTGCTT